>JAMQGT020004288.1:0-23793 GCA_024447675.2 Pterophyllum scalare | reverse complement strand
CTATGTCCTAACTTACTGGTTCAGTTACGTATTGCTCAGGGGGCTGTAGCCTATATCATAAGGCAAAAGGCAGGGTACACCCTGGACAGGTTGCCAATCTGTCACAAGGCTAAGACATAGAGACAGACAACCATTCACATTCACACTCAAGGCCAGTTTAGAATCACCATTAAACCTAACCCCATGGACATGTTTTTGGACCTGCAGAGAACCCACACAGAAAGGCCCCAGACTAGATTCAAACCCAGGACCTTCTTGCAGTGAGGTGAAAGTGCTGACCATTTCACTGGCCCATTCCTCTATATATTTTGATGATGATTTGAACTAAAAAATATTCAACATTTTAGTTCATCACTCCATGAGAGCTGTCATGCTTGGATCATCAAGCTACAGACGCCTGGGCACAAATGCTTGGTGGGCCCATGAAATTTTGGGGGGCAGGGGTCCCCTGGGTTAATCAGAAGGCTAGAAGGGGGATGGGCAGGGGGGAGGGGGGGTCCCCATGGGAAGTCTCAATTGTTCATGGCAATCACAAGATTGCACATCTGCATTGTAAACCAAACTGGTCACTTAAAAAATTATCATCTATGGGAGGATGTCAGCCTTAACTGCGAGGGGAACTGCTGCTTCTTTGATGGTTGCCCAATTGTGCGTGGGCCCCTGGGCCCAGAATGCCCATTGAATAATCCAGCCTTCAGACCTGTTGCCACAGGTTTTAAACCCAGTTCTTGTGTAATTGGCATAACACAGCCTTTTCTCACTGTTTCCTTTCCTTAGGAATGGCTCTTTGATGGCCACCCTTCCACTGAGACCATTGCTAATGAGGCTGCAGCGATCAGTGGATGGCTCAACCAAAGGGCCAGGTGCATCTCTCAGATCTTATTCAGGTCTTTGGCAGATTTGTTCCTATTTCTTAATGACATGACTTTCAGATTCTGTTCATCTGCTGTAGATAATTTTTGAGACTGGCCACTTCTTTTGTCCTCTGCTTGTCCAATTTTTTCAACAGGTTAGTAACAAAAGCCTAAAGATAGCAAAGAACCAATTTTCAATTCTAAATTGTCTGTTATGTGTACACAGTGGTTCATCCCTTGAGTACTTGAGTAAGTCTGGCTCCTTGGAAGCAAAATATAAAGAAATGAAGGGTGACTCAAGACTTTTGCACATTAGTTCTCCTAATTTTGCCAGAGATGTAAGCTTAACCTAAACCAAACCCTAACCATAGATAAATACCCAAAGAATTACAAGAATTACAAGAAGTCCAGAGAATTACAAGAACAGAAATGTTTTCTGAATGAAACGTATGCACCCCTGTGAACCAGACTCTTTTAAATTGTTGTAATGCGCTGTTTTTGCTGTTCTGCTAGCATTTGTTGTAATATTGAACATGAAAGCACTTGTATGAGTATGTGGCCCTGTGCACATTGTCATTCAGCATGGGTGTGTGTCTTTGAAACACTGAGAAGAAAAAAAAAATCATTGACAAAAATGTTGCATTTCTCCATTTCAACAGAACGACAAAAACTGAGTCCCAGCAGAGGGCAACTCTATTGTGCTATCAAATGAGATAGCAGGATGAGTTTCCTCTGACCAAAATTGAAGTCATAGAACAGTTCAACCATGACTGATTGCCTCTGCTCAGGCCTGGTAGTACACAGAGATTTATCTCCATCATTCTTTTACCCTTGTCACTGCAAGCAAAAAAAAAGAGACACAGTGTTGCTTAGCTCCAATATAGACACCACGAGGACTCCTCGACACATGGCTGGTCCAGTCACAGCATTTTTGTTCTGTTCCGAGTAAATAAAAGATGAAAATAACACAGAAATGTGCAGGTATGCTGTGGCATTTAAACAATGCTGCACTGGTACTAAGGGATCCAAAGTGAGTCAAAAAATATCCTCTACCCCATCAAACCACCACCACCACCACCACCATCGGCCTGAATCACTAAAATAAAGCAGGTTGGATCCATGCTTTTGTGTTCTTTACCCGTTATTCTGATCCTGAATGTTGCAGCAGAAATTGAGACTCACCAAACCAAGCGGCGTTTTCTATTGTCCAATTTTGGTGATTACTTTATTATTTAATTGGCCCTCCACCTACCCTGCTACACCTGAACTTAGGAGCGGTGTTTTCTATTGTCCAATTTGGGTGATCACTTTTAAATTGTATCCTCAGTTTTCTGTTGTTAGCTGACTAGAGTCCCACCTGCTTTGATCTTCCACACTGCTTTTCTGCATCCCTTGGGTACGATGAGTAGTTATCTGAGTTTCTGTTGCCTTTCTATCAGCTTGAAGCAGTCTCATCAACCTCCTCTGACCTTTGGCATCAGCAAGGCATTTTTGCCCAAAGAACTGCAGCTCACACTGCATATTTTCTCCTTCCCTGACCATTCTCTTTACATTCTAGAGATGGCTGTGTGGGAAAATCCCAGTAGATCAGCAGTTTCTGATTCTCAGAAGACTCAGACCAGCCCATATGGCACCAGTAATCTATTCTGATGTTCGGTTTGAACTTTAGCAGGTCGTCTTGACTAAATCAATATACCTAAATATATTCAGTTTCTGCCATATGAGTGGCTGATATTTGCCTTAACAAGCAGTTGAACAGGTGTATCTAATAAAAAGGCTGGTGAAACAGTGTTAATGAACTATTTCAACAAGCTGAATTTTATAATGTTAAATCTACACCGTTCTCCACAGATAGTTAAGAGATAGACAAGTAATAATTTCACTGACAAAACATTGTTCCACTTTGTTTGACTGTCTCAAATGCTTGTTCTAGTTTCAGCTAACCTATATGATGTTTACACTGGCTGACATTTTCAAATCCAAGACTCCACATTTTATTCAAAATATTCTTGTGGTTTCTCTATCATCTTCACTTCAAAATCAAAGTGAGTATTCAAATTGGATAACTTTAGAAACTTTTTAGATTCACAGAAATTTTCTGACAGTTTTGTTGTGAGAGTTTGTTGTTTGACTATACAGCAGTAGTAGTGACTATTCATTTGTAATACACGGCAGGTGGTTGCTTACTGCGTACCTTTCTAAGCTGCTTTGGTCAGTCATAAAGATATAGTACCAGCAGGGGTTAAAGTTGGCCAACCCGGAACAGCGTTCAAGCACCTTCAGTTAATGAGTAATTAAATCTGATTTGCAGTTTAATATAAAATACTATCAAGCGATTTCAGTTTTTATGAACTGCAGTCTGGTGGTACTTTTAGGTGATGCCACAGAGACAGTTAAGCCACCACACGATCCCGTATGCATACATCCTTTTTCTGTCTCATCACTGTGATGGGTTCATGGTTAAGCTATAAAGTTGTGCTCATGTATGGAAAGCTGTTAGTGCCAAAATCACCACTTTTCCAACCTGTTATTCCACATTTGAGGTACTTCAGCATCTAGCACTTTAGAAGTGGAGTGAGAATAATCAGATAGGCATATAACTTGAAGTAGCAGGTAATTTCAAATTTAGTGCTTTAAACAGCTCAGTTTATATGACAAACTATTTCTGTGCTGCTTGGCACATAAGTTGTCTGCTAGCTGAAGGTACAAGGTACCGTGGCCATACTCCCATGCAAAAGAAAAATGTTAATGTGTGATAATTTTACTCTCTGAAATGGAGAACAATATCAGAAAGAGAGGACATAAGCACGTGTAACTTAATTAACTAGAAATTTGAAACTTGCATGCACTGTTCCAATCCATATTAAAGTTTTTAAATCAGATATTGGATCTGTACATGATGTGTTGCTGAAGTTACCTGAATGTTTCATATTCTAAAAATGTTTTGAAAGCAAATTAAATGATAACAATTATATGTTATTCAAAGTTTATACTACATCATAGGCGCAGGCTACACTGGGTATTTGCAGTGCTGCAGTACAGTTTACAGTGATTGACTATGTTGGACTGGTGAAGAGCAGACTGTGGTATCCTTCACCACAGTGAGGTTAGGTCCTGGATAGCACTAAAGACGTTTTTAAAAGTTTATTTTTGTGCAAAAAAAAGCTATTGTTTAGAAATAGCTTTAAATATAAGTGCTCAAATGCTTCGCAATGTGTTTGCTGAATAACAGGACTTTCTATTTGAATTTAAGCTTACCGTGTTTGTTAGGAAGCATTGCCAAATTCCAGCTTCATACTGACTAAGGGTTGGAAACCAGCCTTAAAGCCAAATGTAACATGAGCTTATATATTGTAGAATGTAATTGACCCTCCACCTACCCTGCTACACCTGAACTTAGGATTCCCCCACCTGCCAAATTCCACTTTAACCCCTGAGTGTCAGCAGACTAATACATCATAGGACAAGAAGACATCCACATAAGTCTTCTCTGATATTTACATATTTAAAATTTTAATAGATACTGACTCTTGTCTTCTGCTTCTCTATGTCCTGTGATGATCTGGTAGAGTGCCTTGTCTTTGCCCAGTGTCTGCTAGGATAGGTTCAACCCTTCCTCTTTTGTAATTTTTTAAGAAGTAGGAAAATGTTATTTCTGGTTTTTTCTTTGCTGCTTGCAATCTGGGTAATCATTACACATCAACAGCTGCCAACACATTCTCAGCCTAATAACCAGGACATAGATGAACAGTGATTAATAGGGTTGAATTAATTACACTGCCAGATGTTGGCAATTCTCTGTGTTCAGTACACACACGGATGTCACAAAAAAATTTTAGACCCTGGATACAGGACATTAAAGTGCTTGCGTCAAACTACGTACTAAGGGGCTTTTTTGTTTTGTTTTGTTTTTTAAAATCTTCATCATCAAGAGACTCCTTGTTCTCATTCTGACCAAACACATTTTTAATAAGCTTTACTAGATAAAATATTACAGTATTATCAATCAACAGCAATAGCAATGCCTTTTAAAATCAGTTACCTTCATCTCAGAGAAGATGCAAATAAACAAAATTATATAAAACATTCAAAAAGTAGTAAAAGTAACAAAATAAATCACAACATAGCTTTGCACAAAAATGTACTGTACTGTATTCATAATATAAGCAAACGACAGCCTTACTTCAGTGGTGAATAGGTTGCTTAACTTGTTACTAATCTAAAAATATCCTGGACCTTCTCTTTTCCCTCTTCCTATTATGCCTCTGTCTCCTTCAGCTGCTTTGAGCCTTTTGTGTTTGAGGTCTAGACTAACCATCATTATTCAATGCATTCTCAATTGATCCACTCATCAGAGAACTGAGGATGCTTCAAGGAGTTGATTGCCTTTTTCTTCCACACCAAAGCTTTTTAATTTAACTCATGAACCAAAAGTGGCAAACAGAACCAAGAATTTTTTAAGCAGAATTTATAAAACAACTTTAATTTTTTATCTTCTAAATATCTTTTTTACACCGTGACATTTGAAAATCTTGCGTGAAAAAAAGGTATGTTTTTACTGTATCTTATAAATCTAGTGATTGTGTAACATTTCCAGCTTTTTCTACTAGAGTTTCCTGATAAAAACACTCTTAGTGTTAAACTGTAAATTTATTTAATTTCAGGGATCATTGTGCAACAACACCTATTCCACACAGAGGTGCTAAAAAACCAGAAATCTCACTTTGGGTGACCAAATTCAACATGCTCTTGAGCAAGGCACTGGACATCAGGCTTGTGTAGCGAAACTGCTCAGTCGTGATGATGGTAATGATGAAGGCTTCACTTTACAGCTCTCAGGTGTGAATGAATTGAAACTGTGAAAACGGGTGTGAAGAGGAATGATGCAAAAGAAAAAAGGCACTTGAATCTAACAACATCTTAGCACCTTAAATAAACACACATACACACACACACACACATACATACACACACACACACACACACACACGCACACAAAACTCTTTGCACACTCAAACGTCTCACAGCCTTGATAAAATCGAAGAATTTCAAATGACACTTTATCAGTCTCCTGAGCTTTTAAATTTTCTGGAGAGGATTACCATCAATATCACGCAAAGAGACCAATCAGCCATGCCTGAGTTACTTGTCTCTTACTATAACATCAATATAAATTCATCTTGAAAAACTGTTGGCTTCCATGAGACCAGTGACATTGTAAATACACATAATCAAAACAAAATGATTCCCCCACCACCACTCCCTCCCAAAGGCCTTTCTTAGTCTCTGACCTTTGATTTTTTTATTTTCTCTTCAAAAGTTACACAGTGGGCATTGGAAGAGTTAAAATGTCACAATTAAGAGTTGTAATTTCCTCAAATAACAGTTCAGCATGAGTGCAGAAAAGTGTTTGTATAGGTAACTTGTCTGTGTAAAGCAGCAGTTCATGTAAGCAAAACTGACGGCACTTTAATTCACTCAATGCAAAATCATGAGGCAGTAGTTTATTTCAAACTGAAAGACAATTAGTCCTTAAAGACAAGGAATGTGAAGGCAGTTATTATATGCAGTTTTTCAGTGACAGAAACTGTCAATTGATTGATTGTCTTTATTTTGGACATATAAACAATAAAACCGTATACATATATTGGCATATTTGTATACACACCGACATGCCTATGTATACACATACACACATACACAGAAACGTGCTCATACAAAATCAAACAATATATATCACATGTAGGTATATCTATCTATCTCTCTCTCTCTCTCTCTATATATATGTATATATATATATATATATATATATATATATATATATAGATTATATAGATAGATAGATAGATAGATAGATAGATAGATAGATAGATAGATAGATAGATAGATAGATAGATAGATAGATAGATAGATAGATAGATAGATATACCTACATGTGATTAACTTTACCAACTATCCTAATAAATTTCATTAAAACATGCTATGTTTTGAAATGAATAATGCTGTAGGCCCACTGGAAAACTGTTCCACAATTTGACTCGAGAAATGGAGACACACAAGGTTTTAATTGTTATGCGTGCCTTAAAAGTCCTCAAGTTCAACTTTCCCCTCGGGTTATAATCCCCCCTCTGTCAACAAACATCCTCTGTACATTTCCTGGCAACATATTACATCTGGCTTTGTACATAATTTGTGCAGTTTTATATTTTATGAAGTCCATGAACTTCAGAGTTTTTGACTTCAAAAATAATATGTTAGTGTGGTCTCTAAATACTGCTTGATTAATTATCCTAATTGCTCTTTTTTGAAGTTTACATAATGGTTGGAGTGAAAAAAAAAGGTTGTATGTGTTGCCCCAGACTTCTACACAGTACTCAGGTAAGGCAATATAAGTGAACAGTGAAGTATGCAGAGTGATTTGTAATGCAAAAGATTTTTTGCTTTACTCAGTACAGAGATGCTTCTTGACAGTTTAGTTTGTAAATGTTTTATGTCAGGTTTCCAGCAGATTTTGTTATCTATTGTCACACCCAGAAATTTTGTATCAGGGACTTGTTCTATTTCAACATTGTGTACCGACAATTTTACACTTGCATCTGTTTTTAAAATTTCCAAACAACATGAATTAGTTTTGTTTAAATTTAGTGATAGCTTGTTTCTATCAAACCATGTTTTCAATTGATCTAGTTCTCTTTGTGACAATTTCCAAAAGCTGCTGTGGATTCTCTCTGCCACAAATCATATTAGTATCATCTGCAAGTAAAATAAACTGCAATATATCAAATGTTTTACATATATATCATTGATGCATAAGAAAAAGAATTTTGGTCCCAATACTGACCCCTGTGGGACCCCACAGACAATTTTCAAGCACTCGGACTGATGGTCACCAATTTTCACAAACTGCTGCCTGCTTCTCAAATAACTCTTAACCCACTCCAATACCACACCTCTAATACCATAGTGCTCCAGTTTACCAAGCAATATTTCATAATTAATTGTATCAAAAGCTTTTTTTAGGTAAATGAAAACTCCAACTGTACATTGTCTTTGATCAGTATTATTAGTTATATTTTTGATTAGTTCCATTAAAACCATAGATGTCGATCTGTTTGATCTGATAACCATACTGACTATTTGTTAATATTTTATGTTTATCAATGAATTTGTGAAGTCTGTTGACGAAAACTTTTTCCAGCATTTTGGAAATTTGAGAAAGTAGAGAAACAGTCCTGTAATTTGTGAATTGGTGTCTATCTCCACTTTTGTACACTGGTATTACTTTAGATATTTTAATTTGTGATGGGAATTTACCAGTTTGAAGAGTCAAATTGCAAATGTATGTAAAAGGTCTCGAGATACCGTCAATAACTTTTTAACAATTTTCATATCAATGTCAGTCCAGTCTGTAGAAGTTTTATTTTGTGATTTCTGAACAATGTCAGTTATTTCTCTTTCATCCACTGTTAAAAACTTTGAATGAGGATTACATTTTACATTACATTTTAAACCTCATTTGATACAAGCAAACAGAGTCTGATTATGCTCTGCCTCATTTGGGTACCTTTTTTTTAATTAATGCTTTTGTCTATGATTTTTGTGTAAATATTTGGGACTGACTTTATATATAAATATAATCATTACCTGGATATGAGTTATAGTAAATTGCCTGTAATGCTACTAGACTCACTCTTTCCCTGGATTTCAACCTTTTATCCAAACAACATATTTAAATATACATTATAAAATTGTTGTATGACAATTGTACTCTGCATTTAATACTTGTTGCATGGTGTGGAAGTGTTGAACTGTAATCTGTGTTTTAGTGCCCTCTTGTGATTAATCCCTGAACATGAACATGTCACTCAGACATAATTATACATAATAAAATTTACTTTACACCCCATTTTGTCATGTTTAACTACTTACATCCACCTTTGCCCTCTTATTTTCCCCCGAAGTAACTTCAATGTTGAATCTATGTATCTATATTTACACTGACTTAAATTTTCAAACTCAAGACTTATGTTTTTCCCACTACAGCACTGCTAAATCAAATAGAAATACCTTATGTCTTGTCCTACATTTTAGCACATTTTCATGTAATTTGTGGTAGTGTAAAAATGATTTGCATTGATTTGCATGGTAATTTTATCTATTAATGATGTTTGCAGATGATCGGTTATTTTTCTGTAGCCCAGGAAATTAGTTACCACACCAAACACAATAACAGGGGTTCTTGCAGTGCTTTAATGGTGCACAATGATACAAAAAGAAAACACACACACAGAATTTTTTTTTTAAGTACACAGAAAAAATACACAAAGAAATGAGGCAATGGTTCAGGCTACACACAGAAACTGATAGAAGCACAAATTAATGCCAAGCCAAAACCACAAAATAATAATAAAATGCCTACAGGCACTTACATTTCACAGCAGTTTCACTAGCTTAACGTTTGGACACTCTGGAGACTGCACACTTGACATCTCGCTACACATTTGAGGACATGGCGGTCTTTAGGTAGATATTGCTCACTAACACCAACAACAACAAGCATGTGCACCCTCTTGTTAAAATATTGCCTGATGACTTTTTAAAGTATTGACACAAGAATATTTTAACTATTTTAACTAAATATTTTACTATTTACCAAGTACCTTACAAAGCAGTTTCCTCCATGCATCTCTAGCTTGGCACAGACCAAATGCAACCCCAAGATGCAAAATCTTGAAGGGGTAACCACTGTTCTTTGCCATGCTGCCAGTTTGTGATGGACATTTGTAACATTAGGTGAACCTCTGCGAGTGCATTTGCAATTCCAACCACAAATTAACAACATAAGACACATTGAAAAGTATATGTTTACTGGAACCCCAGCATCCCAAGAGAAAAACTTATTTAGCCCAGATGAAAAACTCCATTATGTAATTAAACTATAGGTTTTTAATGACCTGGCTACATTTCTAAGTCTAATAAAGATTTTCTTATATGCTTTGGCTTAAATTCTCAAGACTTTATCTTTAAAATCTTACAAACATTTTTTATTTAATCACATCTGAGAGAATCTTTGATTTTTTTTTATGATCGCTTTTTTTCTTAGGACATTTAGGCAAAAGACTATGAGCAACTGTGTACAATAAAAAAAACTAGTTGTCTGTGTCTTTGTGTGTAAGTCTTAAAAATATGCTAACTTTATGTTATTGTGTAACTCACGCAGAATAGTCCAAAAGATCAAAATCTACTTATCCTGTGTACTGTTAGTCTTGAGTATGTGTATAGCAAAGCATTTTTATAGAACTTGAGTTTCTGAACATTGATGTTCACTGTTCAGATAAACATATTATGGGCTAAACAGCCTGTCAGTGGAAGAAGAAGAGGAGCAAGGATCTGTTGCAGTGTAGGATGCATAGATGGATGCAGCCTGTTGCAAGGGACATTAGAGGTAAGAAGCTGTTGAGAAGGAAGTGACAGGATATCCAGTGATTTCTAGGATTGTTTTGCTATTTTAATATAGTATCCCACATAGTAGTGAGGTTCATATTTTGTTGTAGTTTTGCCTCAGTACGCCACCTCAGTAGATTTAAATCAAACAATCAAGATATGATTGTAATGAAGGGTCTCAGCTTTAATTCAAGGGGTTTTACAGAATTTGTTTGGAATTACAGCCATATTTATACAGTCTCCTCCATTTTCAGAGGCTCAAAAGTAATTGGACAATTGACTGACAAGCAATTTCATAGCCTTTTTTTAATTTCATAACAGATGAAACAGACACAATATCTGAAGTTGATTTAAAATGCTGAATATGTATTTTATAGCTTTTCATTGTCATTTTAAATATGAGCCCTAAAGTGATCCCAGTGCAAGTGAAGGAGACCATCAATGGGCTGAAAAAAACAAACACAAAATAAACCTACCAGAGGAAAACTGTGCTTGATCACAGAAGTATTTCCATGGTTAAAAAACAAAACATAAAACTTCACATCTTCACGACATCTAACAAGTCAAGAAGGAGGTGGTTGCATCACTGCCAAAGTCTACAAGCAACAGATAACCTCATGAATTGAAATACAGAGCATTTACACCAAGGTGCAAATTACTGGTTACAATCAAGAACAAGAAGGTCAGATTAGACTTTGCCAGAAAACATAAAAAGCACAGTTCTGTAAAAATTCACTGGACAGATGAAACCAAGATTAATCTGTAACTGCAAGATGGGGAGAGAAAAGTATGGATGTGAAGACAGACAGCTCATGATCCAAAGCATTTCTGTGGATAGCAATGTTAAGAAATTAACATGTATGGCTGCCAGTGGAACCGGGTCACCAATGATTATTGATGCTGATAGACGTAGCAGGGTTATACTCTTTGCTCAGATTCAGCCAAATGATTTAAAATTATGTTTATGCAATTATCCTTAAGCCCCTGAAAATGGGAGATAAAAATGGATAAAAAAAAAGAAGCTCTAATTCCTAAACAGTTAATGCAATATTTTTAAGCCTCTTGAATTAAAGCTGAAAGTCTGCACTTCAATCATAGATTGATTGCTTTATTTAAAATCCACTGTGGTGGAATACAGAGGCAAAACTACAAAAATTGCACCTCTATCCAAAAGATTATGGACCTAATTATGTGCAAGTTTTTTTTCTGTCCTTGTAAGTATAATCTGCTTTATTAAATGACTATCTTAGAAGATTTCCTTTACAATAAATGTAAATGTGTGTGTGTGTGTGCATGCGTGCGTGTGTGTGTGCGTGTGTGTGTGTGTGTGTGTGTGTGTGTGTGTGTGTGTGTGTGTGTGTGTACGTGAGGGTTTTTTTAAGAAATTAAAATGTAAAATCTTCTGCTCCTACAATATAAATCAGTGTGAGTGATTAATTACAATCATTTCCATTAGAGAATTTAGGATCAGGTTGTGCACCACAACAACAGCTGTCTAGGTATATTGTAAGGTAAACACCCCACAATGATATAAAGAAAACCTTAACAATCGGATGAGAGATTAATAATAACTAATGATAAAATGTGGAGTGGTGTATAAAGAAATAGAGAGTGAAAAGAAGTAAGTGAAGAAGCACTCAGTGCATCATGGGAAGCCCCCCAGCAGCCTAGGCCTGTTGCTGTGTAACTAAGGGAGGGTTCAGGGTCACCTGATCCAGCCCTAACTAAAAGCTTTATCAAAAAGGAAAGTTTTAAGCCTAATCTTAAAAGTAGAGAGGGTGTCTGTCTCCCGAATCCTAAAGACTCTGCCTCCCATCCTACTCTTAAGTATCCTAGGAACCACAAGTAAGCCAGTAGTCTGAGAGCAAAGTGCTCTATTGGGGTGATATGGTACTATGAGGTCTTGAAGATAAGATGGGGCTTGATTATTCAAGGCCTTGTATGTGAGGAGTACAATCTTAAATTCTATTCTAGATTTAACAGGGAGCCAATGAAGAGAAGTCAATATGGGAGAAATATGCTCTCTTTTCTAGTCCCCGTCCCCGTACACTAACTGCAGCATTTTGATTCAGCTGAAGGCTTTTCAGGGAGCTTTTAGGACAGCCTGATAATAATGAACTGCAATAATCCACCCTAGAAGTAACAAATACATGATTTAGCTTTTCAGCATAACTGTGAGACAGGATGTTTCTAATTTTATGCAAAAAAGCAGTCCTACATATTTGTTTAATATGTGCACTGAAGGAAATTCCCTCTTAAAAAATGACTCCAAGATTCCTCACTGTGTTACTGGAGGCCAGGGTAATGCCATCAAGAGAAAATATCTGGTTAGACACCATGTTTCTAAGGTTTGTAGGGCTGAGTAAAATAATTTCATTTTATTTCTGAATTTAGAAGCAGGAAATTAAAAGTAATTCAGGCCTTTATGTCTTTATGACATTCCTGCTGTTTAACTAATTGATGTGTGTCATCAGGCTTCATGGACATGTAGCAGAAGGACTATTTGTTCTGGTATTGTATTGCTAATTGCCTGTTTGTGGCCTCTTCTTCTCAACAGTGTATGGTTCATGTGCCTGTGTGGTATATGAACAGTGGTGTTTTTTAATACATCCAGTCGATTAATTTAGAAGTTGTTGGTGTGTGGTAAACCACCTCACACTATCAATGGATGATTTATTGGTTTTAATTTGAAGATTATTTGGGTTTATTCTGTTCTGTATATTTGGTCTGAGTGAGTTGTTTTTAATTTTTTTTTTTTTTTTTGGTGTGTTACCCCACTGGAAGGAGGCCTTGTTTTTTAGCTGCAGACTGACATTGTATTCTGCAGCAGGGTCAACCACACAGATGGGTATTATGTTTTAGATATAGTAATCATTTCGCATTTTGTTTTATTCAGGAGGTGAGGGCCTAAAATGGAGGTGACTGGGTGCCTTCGGTGGTGGGATCTGTTTCTGTGTGCTGTGGCCATTTATGTATTTTTGGTTTGAGTTGCACTTTAGTTGGGTGATTCTTTTGGGCCTTTTCCTCGGGCATCCCATTCCCCCACTGGTAAGCCACAGCTATGGGTCAATTAACAGTATATATGTGATTGGTTTGATGGTCCTATGCAGTGAGGATGTGAAACTACTGATGAGATGATCTGTCTCTGTGGGAATAGAGTTTAGGTAGCTGTTCTTCACTGTGTTGGCACATGGGATTGAAGAGCATAATAATGGAGGACTTATAACCTTAAACTTAGTTACAACGCTTTCAGAAAGACTTCTACTGCAATAAAACATATTACCCACTGTTGTGTAATACATTAAAGTAAATTTAAATGTTTTTAGAAATGATCCAACAAAAGAGGGTTTTCAGGGAATACTGTTAAGTCTTCAGTTTCTATGCCATATGTCAGAAGAAGAGCCAGAATGTGGTTAAAGTGGTGGGTGGGCTCATTTACATTTTGAGAGAAGCCAAATGAATCTAATAATAGATTAAATGCAGTGTTGAGGCTGTCATTTTCAGCATCTACATGGATGTTAAAATCACCCACTAAATAGTTTTATCTGAACTCAGGACTAACTCAGATAAAAAGTCTGAGAAATCAGACTGAGTAAGGACCAGATGGATGACAGAGAGCAACAAATAAAACTGTTTTTTGAATATTCCAATTAGGGTAGACAAGGCTAAGAGTCAGAGATTCAAATTAATTAAAACTCTGTCTGGGTCTTTGGTTAATTAATAAGCTGGAATGGAAGATTGCTGCTATTTCTCCTCGTCAGCCTGTGCTTTGAGGATTCTGACAGTGTGACTCCGGGGTGTTGATTTGTTTAAACTAACACATTCATCCTGCTGTAACCAGGTTTCTGTAAGGCAGAATAAATCAGCATGTTGATCAATTATTAAATCACTTACTGATAGGGACTGTTAGTAAAATCAGGGACTGAGAGACCTAACATTTATTAATCCACATTTAACTGTTTTCCTCTTTGGTGTAGTTGAGGATGCTACATTGTTCTTTCTTTGTGAATTTTTATGCTTAAATTGTTTTTTGCCAGTTTTTGGTTTGTTTTTTGGTAGTCTGGGAGCAGACACCATCTCTGTGGGGATGGGATTTTGGGGAGGGTGGTAGGAAGAGAGAAGCTGCAGAGAGCCATGTAAGACCGCAACTCTATCTGGGGCTCTTGGATCAAAGCCACAATGTATTAAATCAAAACACAAATTCAATTTATTTTATTAGCTCATCTTGAAGACTCACATTATCCCAAAAGCAAATAAATATCACAAACAACACCCTTACAACTGATTCAGAGCTTCATACGCATCAATTTCTTCTAACAGTCATTCCTACTTTTAGCTTTTTGCTCTGATTGTTCATTCACATCTATCCACATTTCATCAGTGCTCATGCTCCCTCAGGTGTTACTCCAGAGAAAGCCCTTGTTGTTCAGCAGATTGCCCAGTTTATGGTTGAAGGGCTGGTGAAAACTCCTGAGGAGGTCTCTGGTGGCTGGAAACATAGGACCAAGATTCCTGTCTTCCACCCGTCGAGTGTTGGACATGGGCCGTTTGGTCAGTGCTGCCTCCACCTGCTCTGACAGAGGACCTACAGCAAAAGCGAGATGATGCAGAATCAACCAGGTAAATGCACATATGGGAAAGCATGGGCTCATTTGACAGAATGTCAGCCTGATGCTTTTGTAGCTTTTGGGACACATACCTACACTCAGAAAATCAAAAACCTTTTTGATTGTCTCTTTAAGGTTTGCGGAGTAGTCCTCCAGTCGAAGAACTAGGATTTGCTCCTTATTGAAAACTGTCAGCCAGTCCAGTAAGAAGACGATGTACAGCCCCAGATTTAATCTCACCTGTGGGACAAAGAAAGTCAGCTGCTGTTACAGAGGTCAATAATGAAATTTGAATGTGACCTGTTGAGCTAAAAATCCCTGACAGAGGTCACAGCTGCTTTTTATTTATTTTACCTGTTATTTATTTTTCCCATTGCCAACAACTCAACTGAAAGACAGAATACATACTCTATGCATTAAATTTCTGATATAATTTTTGCATCTTAGCAACAGAGTGGCAACCACAATGTTTTGTCAATGATACAGATTTGCAAAAAGCAAGCAAATAGAAAAAGAACTTGTGCTTTTCTGATGATAAGAATATTTTATTTTAAACTATCTAAATATTCAGTTAAAAAAATGAACTTTAAGTGGAGAGACAGCTTACAGTGATGGATCCTTTTAGGTTAACCCTTACATAGCTCTTAAGAACGACCCATTCTTTCACAGAAATGTTTGTAAAACCAGACTGCATGGCTAGGGTTGATTTTATAAAGTTGTGGCAATGGGACTGAAAATGCCTGAATTCAAAGATTAAGAGGTGTCACCCACTACTTTTGTCCATATAATGTATTTAGCAGGTCTAAATGAACTAAATTATTTGTATCAAAATTGCAGCTACGTCAAAAGTCATAATAGTTATCAAAACCATAAAAACTGATGTCAAACACAGATAAAGGTTTACTTTGACAATATGAAACATTTTGGACACATTAAGTATTAATGAACTCATTCATTCCTAATTGTTTAATAGTAAAATGAAGAGCTGAACAGTACAGTATTTCATCTAAATGTACAGACACTGTGAATCCTGTAGATGGCACCACTATACAACACCACCTACTGTGATGAAGGTACTTGCCAAACAGTATTAAAAACCCTATTCTGCATCTCTTTCATAACAAAAGAGTCATGTAAATAAAGGATTAAGTTTGTTTTTTCTGAACTATTTTAGATTAATTTTTTTGGCTCCCAATGTTTTTCAGGCTTTTACTGTATTAAATCTCCCAAGATTACAGTGTTGTCATCTGCATGTTATCATAAAGAGTGACCAACTGCCAGAGCTCATAACTCAGCTTACTCCTGAGGGAGTTCTGCATGATAGGATATGCTGAAAGGCCTGAGCAGCAAGTGTTGTTTCCTTGACTCCAGTGCATTAAAATTCAATTTCAGGTGGATTCTCAAAGTATAAATTTTGCATCATGGAGGATAGTTATAAAAGCTGTTATTAATCTTAAGAGTGAGAACATTTTAGCTCACCGGCATGTTGTTGGAGAGGCTGGTGTTGTAGACGCAGGAACGAAGTGACTGTTCAGAGACACAGGACTGAAACAACTGTACAGATTCTGTGACCTTCTGATGGAAGTCCTCTGCCGACTTGTTGGCCACCTTAAAATACAAGTAGTCCGAATAGAGCCTGGCAACAAGGTGAAAGACAGTTATAAATCAACCGGAAGCAGGAAAGAACATTTTGCTGGACGTGCAGTGGGAATTTCTATTTTAAACAAATATGTTCTGCAACAATGACAAAGCATAGGAAAGTCATTTAGAAGCAATCAAAACTGTTAGAAACTGTTTAACTGCAGAAATTCAAGTCTGGGTCAACACAGACAGATGTGGGGAAGAATTTCTTTCTACCTCTCTACTGGATCTCTGAGCATGATGATGATTTTGGCATCAGGGTTGGACTGCATGGATAAAGTCCTGGGCCAAGAATGGGGGCTCTGTCTCCTCCTTGTCTGGATGGAGATAGCTCCAGGCTTGGTTGTCCCACATAGTAGATGCACTGGCTTCACCTGTCAAGGCAGTGACAGCCTCAGTATCATTCTGGATAACAACAGTTGATTTAAAGTGGCTAGCACAGACTGCTGGGCATAATATAGAATGGAGAAGATGAATTTCAAATAAAACTGTGCAGAAAATATTACAATCACTTAACTGGGAGCATCTGGCCTCATAAATGCATACTACTGTATATGCTCGTGCTGCTTTGCAAAGGTACAAATTTATCTTTTCAGATTTTCAAAGATTTGGAAAGGGTATGACTAAAGCAGATACTGATTGCCCTGCTGTCTCTCACTGTCAGTTCTGAAACCAGTTAAAGTTTGAATCACAACATGTAATAGAATGACCTGCAAAAAATGTTCTCGTGACAGAGCCCAAAGGCGTTTGGCTTTCTGTGTACACTTCTAAATACACTGAGCTGGCTGTTCTATGCCACAAAATATATCTTGAATAATGCCAACATTGTTTTCTTCCAGCTCTTCACTTGAGCACTGTAGAGTTGAGAGCCACTTACTGAAAATGATCAAGGCTTGATATTAAGCAAAAAGGGGGGGCAAACTCATTTAAATTATGGTCAAGATTCAGTTGTTTGGCTGCTCAAAGCCCCTCAGAAAATACAAAATGGAAAGTTAAAAAGTCAAGAGATTTTTCCATTTGATGCTCAGAAACAGTAACAATAGATCATCACTGCCCACACACACAAACACTTTCACATATGTTCACCTGTTATGAGCTGGAGTGCACGGTGGTGTCCAGATGAATTTCCAGTGATTCCTTCTTGGATGTTGTGGGCTGCCAAGTCAAACAGATCCAGGTAATCTTCCACAGGGAAACTTTCCTGGAAGCCATCTTTGAAACGGATATAACCTGCACCCCAAGTTACACCAAAACATTTCTTATTATGTTCATAGACTGCTTTGCCATTAAATTAAGAGAAGGAATTGTGTACACTTTGACACTGGCAAAACAAATCAGACTTCTAAAACCTCCACTCGGAAACAGAACTATTTCTGTTTTCTACATTAATAAAATAATAATTTGACTCAATTTTGCACAGTAGCTGCATGCCCACAACATGCAACCAACAAACATAAGGCTACTTTATTTATTTATTGATTTGCTTGAAAACATGTAAAAGCTCCACTTAATCTATTATGTATTTAACTGTGAAGCAGCTTAGACAGTTAAACTTTAATTTGCATTCTAGCTTACAGTTACAGTCTATATTTTGACTTTTTTTTTCATTGCTGGTAGCAATGAATTCCTACAATCAAATTTTGATTGTAGGAATTCTGAATCACAATTTGATACTTTGAATTTCAATTGCATTTGTCACAGTGAAAGAACAGTCTACCAAAGACTGACGATAAAATTGATGCATATTCAACCAACTTTAAAGTTTAGAAGCAATAGATAATTCACTAAGACTGACAAGATTGCTGTTTGTTTGCTCAAGAAAGTACTTGTAGCGGTGAAGTATACATAAACACTGGCCCTATTAAAGGAAATATTTGTGCTTTTTTTTTTTTTGAATATGCATATTCACATTCTTGCAGAAAGTTCAATGATTCACTATCATATCTATCAAGTGAAAACAGCCAGCCTGGGAAACATAGAAGGAACACACCAAACACCCATCCATCTATCCTCTTCCACTTATCCTTTTTAGGGTTGCAGGGGGGCTGGGTCACAGGTTACACCCTGTACAGGTCACCAGCCTGCTGCAGAGCTAACACAGAGAGACAACCACTCACATTCACACCTATGGGCAATTTAGAATCACCAGTTAACCTAACCCCACTAACTGCATGTCTATGGAAGAAAACCAGAATACCTGGAAAAAACCCACACAGACACGGGGAGAACATACAAACTCCACACAGAAAGGCCTGTGCACATTCAAACCCAGGCCTTTTTGCTGTGAGGCAACAGTACTAACCACCACACCACCGTGCTTGCCCAATTTTGCTGAAACTTATCTTTCTTTCTTCTTTCTGAACAGTGGATGTGGTTACTATAACATTTATTTGCCATGACCAGTGAATTCCTGTGGTTCTCTTTTCAAACTCACAGTGAGTTAATTGCTTCAGAAAGTTACTTTCTGTAGTTAAGAAACACTGAACATTTCCTCAAAACAAACTTCCCTCAATAAAATTATTCTAGAGAAGAAGACCTTGGTTCCTCCATCCATTAATATATCTGTTGCTGTTACTTTGGTTGAAGTTGATACCAATACAAGATACAATTAATGTAACCTGTAAATGAATGCAATTTAATTATTTGTAAAATTATTATTTGCATGTAATATTAGCCATAACAATATTTTTTGTAGTGTGTAAACTCTTTTGCAAGCTTGACCTTTTTTTCTGAACTTTCAATGAACAATCATACTTTGTGTCACCTTCCAGGGCAGTGATGAACAGTTGTTTAGTTGTGCAAACTAAACTTGTTTTACTCCCTACAGTTTAGATTCTTACTTAACATGACACATACCCCATACAATCAACTTAACAAGGATCTACTCAACCACTATAAAACCCCTGTACCCTTACTGTCATTAAACACGGCACTGTAGGGTTATATATAAGGAAGTGATACGATAGAGCTTTATAAGTTATTATCTAACACTTTGCAAGCACGAGAAGTTAAAAAATATAGATAGTAAATGCCCCTGAATGAGCCATTTTCACATATGAAATCTGGACAATGGCATGATTATCAAGTCTGGACACTGTTCACAGTTGCCCTTTCTCACATGCAGCACACAATATGAGATTGTCTGTGTCAGACTGGTCTTACTGGTGGAAATTACTTGCTTTGGTTTGAGAAATGTTGCTGCCTATTTAGAGCATGCAGGAGACAGTATAAGTGGCATCTATTCTCCCACAGCATGAATCTGACATTTCATAGACAGTTCACCTTCTGATCTGACTGAGTGAGTTGTATAAGTCAAGGTAAAGTCAGCAGAGATTCTGGTCTGCAGTTTAGATCACTTTTTCACATAAACTCTTACTAAGGCTTCATTTCTTAGTCACTTTAAAACAGATCATTTAGTTCCATCTGTTTGCAGATCATCAAATTATCAGTCATAATGATCATTTAAGTTATTCTCTGCATTTCAAAAAAGTTACGAGAATGATAATAAAAGAAAAAAAAAAACAAGTCCAAAATGCCATCCATCTCCTGATGACTTACCAAACCGTTTCCTGGTCCACCAGTGTGGCTCTTTCATTATGTTGAATCTGACTTCTGGATGAAGCAGCAGTCTGTGAAACAAGTCAGTCGTGCCACACTTTGGTTGACCAATGATGTAAAAGTATGGCAGGCACCGCAGACGAAAGTCTTTCCCATCGCTGTGGTATAAATGCTGGTTAAAATTGGCCCTCAGGCGGTCACACACAGTCTTGAAAGACTTTGAGTGCAGCGTGAAGAGGTTCCTCTTGTATGGGTCATTGCCAGGCTTACTGGAAACCTCCTCGTACCAGCACGGGCTCTTGATGCCGGGCAAGAAATGGTGAGGTATTACTGAAAACAGCTGGAGGGGAAGAGGACAAAATTAGACAATGCAAAGAAGGGACAAAATAAAACAAATACTGATATTATTAAAACTGTCAAAAGTAGCACCTGTCATATCTGTGTGCTGCTGTTATAGTAGAAATTAGGTGTCATGGGTCAAAGTAACACCCACATAGATGGCAGCATCCAAGGCTTCCCAACAGAACATTGCTCAAAGCATCATACTGCCACTGCTTGCCTTCTTCCCCTGACAGGGGTCAGCATATGCAACCCTGACTGTTCTGCATCTATGCAGCCCCACATGCTACAAATTGAGATATGAGAACCACCATTAACTTTTTTGGCAATCTGAGCTACAGTAGCTTGCCTGCTGCATCAGACCACATGGGCCAGCCTTTGCTACCCACGTGCATCAGTGAGCCTTGGCTGCCCATGACCATGACAACTGTTCCTTCCTTGGACAACTTTTGATAGATACTGACCACTGAAGACCAGGAACACCCCACAAGAGCTGCAGTTTTGGAGATGCTCCAACCAAGTAGTCTAGCCACCACAATTTGGCCCTTGCCAAATTCGCTCAAATCCTAATGCTTGTCCATTTTTCCTGCTTCTAACACATCAACTTTAAGGACAAAATGGTCCCTAATATATCCCACCCATGTGCCATGATGAAGAGATAATCAGTGTTATTCACTTCATCTGTCAGTGGTGATAACGTTATGCCTTATCAGTCTATGTGCCTTAATGACTCACTTGTGATGCTAGCTTTGTAATTGTACATCTCAACAACCACAACTGATGATGCTTTGCACATGAATGCTGCAAAATTATGTACTGTAATGTAGAAATGTATGATGACACACTAAACACAAGACACCTGCCTTAGCACAAAGTAAAATTAGTAGTACTGCTTTGTGAGACTGCTCTTAGCAAACGCTGGTTATTACGAGAGTCACCAAATAGGCATTTACTACAGAGTAAACTGTAAAGTGCTTGTAATTTATCTGGCAACTATAATTCACTTTTGCAAACAAAAAAACAAAGTGATTGCTTAAAAACACATTCAATTATCATTTGCATGCTGTCATTGGTGGGTAACAACATTGCAGTCTGGCCCAGTTACAATAACACCATCTTTTTTCCTTTCTTTTTAAAAAAAAAAATCTGCTAAAGTACAGCAAACTTACGTGGGAGTCTGTTTCAATGACATCCTTCTCATCAGGCACTTTCCTGGGTGTGTGTTCCTGTTTGGAGCTCATGACCTTTACAAGCACTTTCATGTTTACTAAGTTCTTTTTAGAAGAAGCTCTAGCTGCAGCCGTGCTGGCTGGGATGGCTGCAGGTCTGAGCTGATATGGTGAGGGCGTGAACAAACGTCCTTTCTTATCCCACATTAGGACATACGAAGCCATGATGAGAAATGTCAGTGTCAAGCCCAGGAGGAAGCTAACCACTTTGACTTTTGAGATGCGCTGCAGGCTTGTGAATAACAACATGGGAACATGTTTAATGTCCAGTTTTGCAGGCACATTCGTGTCCCTGAAGTCCAGGAATGTCTGGACAGGCCGTTTTCCATAGGTGTCAGCAATGGGCAAGCTATGAAGGCGATAACTGTGGGGCCTTGGAGTGTTGCTCCCATTTTTGCAGTATGATAGTGACATACTGACCAAGAATCACAGCAGGCATGTAGAAATAGAAGCCAGGAAATTACTCTCTAAAAAAAGCTTGTGTTTCACCCATAAGAATTTGTGATATTAAGCTGCAGGTCATCATTTGCCTTCATTTTTCTTGAGTCTGAGTCTTCAGCTGGGCGTCCTGTAAAGTGGAAACAGTTGTTAAAACACAGCACATGACTTTTCACATAAAGTGCACAAGCGGCACTTCCTTTGAAGTTTTGGAGTCGTCACCCAAGCTACCACAAAAATTGATGTGAACATTTTTAGCGATGGGTTTTTTTTGGAGGGGCGATACTGCCACTCTCACACCAGTATGTGAAATTCAACCTATACTCCATTCTATAACAGGAGTCACCTCTAAAATGTTTGAGGTGAGCTGCTCTGTGTGTGTGGTCTGCTATATGGAGTGCTCTGGCTTGATGACTGGGGGTATAAAGCACATGCAAAGGGACGCTCTTCTAGGAGATTTTCAAGGTCAGAATAATGGTAGCTCTGTAATTCAAAACTAGAAACACACGATTACTCTCTTTGAGCTAAAAGCCCACCGAGAGCTTTATTTTTTTAACCTGTGAATGCTATTTTCACAATTAGCTTATTTTTACAGAGAGAACCACATTTAGGTATTGATACAGGTGGAAAAGCATTGCACACAATGTGTTCTTTTCCCATCACATGAATAATAAGAAAGTAAGCATTATCATTTCAAGAATGGTGTGCTGAAAAAAAAAATCCTGGCACTAAAGTGTAAAACGTTATTAAAAGACTTTTTATCCTGGCATATCCTCAGCCAGTTACAGTTCTTTTTCTTTTTTTTTGGTTGATTTAACAATCCCAGTGGACCAGGGAATGAAATACTGCACCACTTCTAATGGATAACAACTTTTTTTCCTCACTGTGGAAAAGGGTCTGTTAAAATGCAGCCAAACTAACAGTAATGTGACTAAGCCTGTTCACAAGCTTTGTTAAAGGCATGTGGTGAAAAGTGCATATCCCTAAGTGCTTGACTTTCTCTGTAAGTACTTAAACCACACAAGCAATTCCTGTAAAAAATATTAGATCACTTCAAGTAAATGAGTCTTGAAGTGTGCCACCAGCTTACAATCATTTACTTATCATGCAGTAACAAATGTTACTGGCAGATTGGCGTCATACCTGAAGGACAAGCCTCTCCTTTAACTTACTTTATATGCTACTGAAAGCAGATTCAGTGGATCATGCTCTGAACCAGATTCATGGCTGAAGAGGATTACAGAGGTTGGTGGCTGTACTAAGTGAGTGTGGCTCTGGGATAGAAAGGCCAAAAGTAAAATGTTATCAAACAGTGAAACTTTCATGCACCATTTACACTCACTGGACACTTTATTAGGTACACTTGCTAGTACTGGGTTGGACTCCTGAACTACATTAATACTTTGTGGCACAGCTTCAACAAGTACAGAGAACTCACTGTCATGTTGAAAAAACCTGTTTGAGCTATGTGAGATGGCAAGTTATCCTGTCACAAGCAGCCATCAGAAAATAGTTACACTATAGCTATTATATAGAAGTGGCACCCGGTGTGGCCTTCTGTTGCTGTAGCCCATCTGCTTCAAGGCATGAGGTGTTGTGTGTTCAGAGATGCTCTTCTGAGTACCTTTCTTGTAATGAGTTATTAAGTTACTGTTGCCTTGATATCAGCTCAAAGTAATCTGA
>JAMQGT020004287.1:0-45898 GCA_024447675.2 Pterophyllum scalare | reverse complement strand
CTTGGCTTTGACAAAGGTCTGCTAAAGACACCAGGGTTAAAGCAGACAAAAAGAGAGTCTGTCTTCCTAAAAGTCTGAGTGCGGTTGATATACTCTGTCAAGACCCAGCCAGGGCACAGAGAAGCCTGGCACAAAGCTACATCCTGATCTAAGTAGTTGATCTAAGCCTCTAGTGGCAAGTGACCATAGCTCGACAAACTAGGACAGGTGGAACCTGGATAGTGCCTTCGGCAGAAATGCACAGTTAGGCTGAAGTATAACCGTGATCATTCCAGTAAAAAAACCTGCAGCTAGCCCTGTGAACTGACAAGAGCATAATGCTCCTGGCAGATGTTATAGCAAGAAAGCGATTTCAAATCAGTATCCTTGAGGGGAGAAAAAATGGGACGCTGAACAGCATCAAGGACTATGGGGTTCCATGAGGGAAAATGAGGATCCACACTGTAAGTCTCTGGGCACCTTTAAGAAACTGGGTGATCAGAGATGATTCATCCCTATAGAGTGCTGAGTGACCAACATGAACTGGCTGAATTGCTGCCACCATACCACGCAGGGTAACTGCAGATTTGCCCGCCTCCAGCTGGGACAGCAGAAATTGCCAGAATGGCTTTGCTGTGACCTCGTAGGGGTCGATCTGATGGACTGTACAACAGAAGGCAAACAGTCCCCTGCAGTACAAGTAGGCAACCCTAGTGGATGGTGCAAAATCTTGTACTTTGTACGATTTTGTACAAAATCATCTCTGCCTCAGTCCTGTTGCCTACAAGGATTAGGTATCAAAGTACATAAAGATGGCCCTGATGTCCATTACAATTGACATTTATTCAAAACATAAAGGATTTAACTGTTTTTAAAATGGAAAAGACTCTTCCTGAAACCTTTGCAAACAAACTCGTATGATAACCACAAAGAAAATAACAAAAAAAAGTAGCGATATTTGACTTAGTTCTCCTCTTTCCATAAAACGTACTTCCTGCAGTGCCAACCATTTTGGATTGAGAACAAAATAAAGTTCCCAACATGCCAGCCTGTCACATGACACCCTCAGAAAGCCCAAGATGTCCTCTTTAGAGTACAACAGGATTTAATTTAGTTTCTTGAAAAACTGAAAAGATGTGCATGAAAATGTAATGTCCCCTACAGAGGACAAAAGTAGTTGTTTTTTTGTTGGGGTTTTTTTTTATTCTAAAAATTAAAATAAGAAATGACCAAAATGAAATATCTGAAGTCAATCTGAAACAATACACATGGAGTTTTCCATTTACTACTTAATATGGACAAGAGTTAAATCATACAGTGGGTACAGAAAGTATTCAGACCCCTTTAAAATTTTCACTCTTTGTTTCATTGCAGCCATTTGCTAAAATCAAAAAAGTTCATCTTATTTCTCAGTAGTGTACACTCAGCACCCCATCTTGACAGAAAAAAACAAAAATGTAGAAATTTTTGCAAATTTATTAAACAAGAAAACGAAATATCAAGAGTCAAATAAAGAGTGAAAAATTTAAAGGGGTCTGTATACTTTCTGTACCCACTGTAGCTAGGCCATACAATGCAATGATCCTGCACCAATAAGAGTGTAAAATATGAGAAGATACGTTGTGATTTTGAAAATCATCAAACATGCTCACTGTCCTTAGTATGGGGTCATTTAAGTTGCCCTGATTTTCTAGTCAAAATATATTAGGTGACCACCATTTGTGAAATTTTGGGCCAGTACCGTGCTTAAAAGAACAATTTAGCTGATAGTTCATTGTTGTTTGCTAAGATGAATTCCCCCTTAAAGGTAATAGATTTGAAGATAGCTTCATTATAAATATAAATGTTAATATCTTTAAACTCTTTATCAAGCCATTTTAAGTAGTTCAGCACTTACCACCTACTCCATACTAGCAAGCTTAGGCCCCAGTGACACAGGCATAGAGGCAGACTGTCACTCCCTGGTTAGCCATCGGCAGCTAGGGAAAAATAAGTAGCTGACTAGTTCCAGAGTTGTTGAAGGAGGCTGCTTGCTGTCGCTAGGTGAAATTGATTGCAAAGAGGTATAGTGCTGCACTGAAAATGCCATTGTGATTGTTGCTTGCCCATAGTTTATATGGAAGACCCCAACTTCTCTGCAAACACCTGCAAACTGTTTGCCAAATAGTAGTGAAACTGTTGAGAGTACAACACAAAACATAAACAGAGACCATTGCTTTTAAAGTAAAAGCTGTTCCTTCTGAAACGTGTTGGTTTCAGTGGTAAGGTACAACTTTTCTGTTGAAGGTGAGCATTCTCTTTTCAGGTTGTATCTTCTCAAGATTCACTACCACTCATAGATTAGTTGGTGAGTATTTGCAGACAGACGTCTGTCTTCCATGCAAACTACATTTAACAGCATCGGTCTGCTAGTGACTAAAGCAATTGCAAGGAGCTTTTTGGTGCAGCACCCTCTTTGTCTAGCGACAGCCAGCAACCTTCTGTAACCACTAACCAAGTGGTCGGGGAATTCATGCTTTTCATTAGGAACTGGTAGTTTCTAGAGGCTCACCAACCAGTCCAACAAATGTCTTAATGGTTTAACTTGAGCCTGCCAATTAGTCTAATGTAACCTTTAGCTAGCTTATCTCAAGTAGGCCTGTGTCTTGTTAAAAAAAATAAAGTGTTTAAAAAGAATATCAGACTATTTTACACTTAGTTGCAGTGAAACAAAATGAATTCATACATCAGTTTCTACCCCATGTCTCTCCATACCCAGCTATATATATATCCATTCCAACAGGAAATGTTGCATTCACAAGTTGTTACATTATTATTTACTTCACAGCAAATAAAAATTTAGAGTTCTTGGACTTAATTGTATCAGGGTTTCTATTATTAAGACCAAGAAATATAAAAATCCATTCTTGACGATGGATTTAATGAGGCTGAGCATTCACAGATGACACTGAGGAGAAAATGGGATGGGATGTCACATGCTGTTTGTATTTTGAATACCAAAGGTTTGAAACATATACCTGCTCCATCTTGCTCATCCCTAGGTTTCATCATATTAACCACAATAAGCATGAAGTGAAAGTAATTATGAGGAAAAAGTAAGTGTGATGTGTAGATATCAGAGAATGTGCTCTGATGTGTGCTACAATAGGATGTGAGTCATGCCTAGTTTGACGCTTGCTGGATGCTGGGAGGATTTTGAGGTCTTGTGGCTCATATATATGGAATTCGTTTGAAAGGGCAGCACAGTGGTTACCACTGTTGCATCATGGCAAGGGTCTCCTGGGTTCAAACCCCTATGTCTATGAGTTTGCACGACAACCCTGCACTTATGGACCTCTGGATTTTCCAGCCATTTTTTAAAAAAGCCTTGCAAAAGATATTCCAGATTTTTTTTAACATCCTGGTAAAATAAAGGTTAGAATTAGTGTGTGCATGCTTGTGGGGTAGGGTGGGGTATGGTTTTCTTACGAAAGCAGAAATCAGGGAAAACTAGATTCTGTCAAAGAACATGCTTCAGTATCTTTGTGCTGTCTTGAGAATTACTGTGGATAAGCAAAAATTGCCACAAAATACACTTTGATATGTGGGTGGATAAGAGCCAAGTGATTTCCTGTTCATGGTTCCATGTTTTTTTCAGCATTTTTCCACGTGGGAGATAATATCTCCTGTGACGGGCATACTGCATGCTGTTCCATGTATTCTAAGTCTGCTCTGACATTTATGCCATAGCTTGCATGAGAAATGCATGCACACCAGAAGGAAATACAACCACAACAATGTGTTTTGAGGCAGAGACATAAATATATCTATGAGTTGTGAGCTGTGAAACAAGAGAAACAGGAGTTGTTACAGTTCACGATGCCTTCTGTATGCGTGGGATGACCAGCCAATATAGAAGTTTATGGAGACCATGAATACATAGTTACAGAAATATAATGGTTTGTCACGGTAGGCACTGGTTTGTGTGAGTTTCTGTCTCCCTGTTTTCCTTCCTGAGGTCTAGGTTGGGTTGGGCATGCAGGGCTCCGCCTTTCTGTGGAACCGTCATCGTTTCCTCCTTGGCCTACACACCTGTTGCTCTTCTCCCTGATCTTCCAACCGCTATGTAAGAACCAGCTCATGCATCCAGTCTTCGCCAGACTGTCTGCTTTGCTGGTGCAGTAATCTCGCCCCTCCTAGTGATTTCCCCAATGTTTAGTATTACTGTGTTGTCTCCTTGTTCCTCCTTTTAGTTTGTCATCCAGTGGGTCAGAGGAGTCGCTGCTTCTAAGAGTCCACTCACCTGTTTTGCTGAGCTGGTACACTTTTGAAAGTCATCCTCTGGAACCATCTCTACCTCATCACCTGCCTGCCGTCTCTCCTATGACCTCCCATGAGTAAACCAGTATGCCATACTGGACCAAACTGCTAACCTTGACAAGTAAGCCTGAACATTCATTCCTTGCCATTCTTGGAACAGTGAACAATCTGCTTCTTCCACATCTAACACCAATCTCCTCTCTCCCAGTGAACCACCGTCTGAGGCTCTGAGCCCGCCTCCAGAGACTCACCCCTTCCGCAGTCCCATTTGCGCCTGTGTTCTCTCTCCCAGAGACATTCAAATTATTCTGTGTTTCAAAATTAGTGCTTCTTGTAAACAATAAAGATTGTGAGTTTAAAAAAAATTCAGTCTCTATTTGGTCATGCATTAGAGTTCACAACATTTTAATGTGGCATGTTTACAAAATGACTTTCATTTTCTATTTTGGATACTACAGTGATATATAAAATTAGTTAGATTGTTTGTTTTTATTTACAACTTTAAAACATTAATCAAGATCATTAAAATCATATATATTTGTTTTCTTTGCCCAGTAAATACTTCTTAAATAAATTCTGAGAAAACAAAACTAACAGCATAAAAAACATTGTCTCTAGAGTGGAAAAGCCTTCTGACGAGAAGCCAGTAGCAGTGTCCATTGCTACAGTGGGATGATGGCTCCCATCCCTTGACTTTGGCATAGACCCAGATGTGAAATTAACACAAGATGTTGGTGACATCATTTTGCCAAAATCTCTGGGAATGGGTTTCAGTAGCAGTGGGGCATGTCATAAAAACAATGGTGAGAGAGGCTAAAGGTTAATACACTTGCTTACCCAGTATGCAGAACCACAGTACCAGACACAGGCACACATAAACACACACAGGGACTTTGGGTTTAATGAAGTGCTTGGTTTTCATTGAGAGGAGATTAGGGTTGGAAGGGCAAACTGTGGGAACAACTGGAAAACTATTCAGTTTGTGAAAAACTAAATAGTATGTTGCAGCAAAAGATGTACATTTTGTTTTGTTCTATATGTTCAGGTATGCTGTGCTGTCACTCTGCATCCATCTGTACATTGTGGGTATGGTGCATAGTATGCATGGGTTGAAGCCTAGCTGTTTGTAGGACTGTGCAGTCTGCCCTTGGGGGGACAATAGCGGGATTCTGCATAGCGGGACCGTGGGAGGAAGGAGACAGAAGAGTCAATGAGTGAAGAGGCTTCTGGGATGCGTCAGCACAAGGCCATGATGAGGGTGTAGGAGGACGGGCTCTCTAACTCAACAATGCATCAAGGAACATCCATTCAGTTGCCTCACAGGACAACACGCAGGCATATAACATTGGGTACACACAGTTAACAAAGGTGCAGGTGAAATTAAGCCATTCATCTCTTTGACATATGGATAACTGGGACAGAAAGCGTCAGTGACTGATTCTTTGGTGTAGGTTTTCATTGGTCATCAAGAAACAGAAAAAAAATAATGCTGGGAAATGTTAGAGTAAACACGTGTCCTCATTATTGAGTCCGACTGCTATAGTATAAAGAAGCAGGTGTAAAAAGTGATGTCTCAGATCAGATGCATTGGGATAATGAAAGGTCTCATAATAGTTATATAATAGATGCTTGTTCATTCATCCTGCAGGAACATTTTGCTCATACCCTTTCAGGTTTGATGTGTACCTGATTATTTTGTGCATTAGTACAGATATTAAAATAAAGCTTATGTTATTGTGCCCGAATAAAATTACTGTATCTTCTATTGAAGGGTAAATGAAAAAAAAATTTTCATTAATTAAAAACTTTTTTAGGATGACCCATAAATCACAACAACACAAAAATCATCATTCTTCTACTTTTTTCAGTAGAAAGCATTGTTATTCTTAATCAAGCAGTGTTGTTTCATGAATATATATATATATATATATATATATATATATATTCAATGTTTTAAGTAATCTAAAATTGAAGTTTTTCATCTTCAAATGCATAAAAATATGTACACATAAAACTAAAGCAATCCGAATAGCCAGACACAACAAGTACTGTATTTATGTATTGCAGTTAAATACTATAAATGTTGATGCCTTTTAGGAATAAGCAGACTATGCTAATGTCTTGTTACTATAGTATATTTGCCTTTTCACTCAAGTCTGACACTCTTAAGTCCACCAACAACTTATCTGAGCAAAATCATGTTACATGCTGCAAGTACCACCACCTTATTTATCACACAGTCAATACAACAAAATTCAAAATTTAGATAAAATAGCTCAGCGACTCAAGTAGGCAGTTGCTCAGGGAGCTGTTAATGTTAAACTTCAAATCCTTGATTTAGAAGGATTATAATTATTTCAGTTATGACATGTATATTGCGTTGTTTCTGTGGCCAAAAACTCATTAATGTTGAGCTAGAAAACTTTTCAATTCAATTCAATTCATTTCAATTCAATTCAATTCAATTCATTTCAATTCAATTCAATTCAATTCAATTCAATTCAATTCAATTCATTTCAATTCAATTCAATTCAATTCAATTCAATTCAGTTTTATTTATATAGCGCCAAATCACAACAAACAGTCGCCTCAAGGCGCTTTGTATTGTGGGTAAAGACCCTACACAGAGAACACCCAACAGTCAAAACTACCATGAGACACCATACCTGAGACTCCTGTAAAGAATTTCCTGCCTCTGTCCATGTGTACAGAAGCTGTTTAAATGTAACTAAATAACATTTATATAGCCTTGGGATGTTAAGCACACAGTAATTTTAATAAATGTTTGCTTCTAGAAGTTGTGCTTTGTAAAAAATAAATAAATAAAAATAAATTCCCAACTTCATTCTACCGTTGAACAGATTCAAATAGTAATTAAACCGTAATCAGCTGTTTAAACAAATCATGATTGTAACCTTGTAAAAATGCATTAAAATACAATCACTGTTTTGGCAAATGTGTAACCTGGATGACTAATAAAGTCTGAGAAGTATGACATCATTCTTGGAATAACTGACATGAATGGAGATGTGTACGCCTACTTCTGTGGGCATGTGTTTGTTTCACAAGACGTATGTGTAACTGAACGGTGTCTGTGAGCCGTGGAGAAACCTGCCCAACCGCTCCACTATTACTGGGATAGGCTACATATTGAGCATGGCTAAGGATCAGCCTGTCATTAAGTGCTTGGATGAAAATAGTGAGGGTATTTGGATTTGTAAGTGGATTTAATGTGGGTTAACTACACTGGTTTCTTGTTGTAGTATATCAAGCAGAAGTGTACTCATGTTTTGTTTTGTTCTGGGTTTTTTTTTTTTTTTTTGGTTTTTTGGCAACTGAATAAAAATTAAGAAATCAAAATAGAAAAATTAGAAGAATTAATTATACAGTTGGATGGGAAGAACACAAAATAACTTTTTTCTGTAGAGCATTGTGTGATAGTATTAGTCTTTGTCTAAATGTGCTTCTTTGATCAGCATGAACATTATGGAGACGGTGGAGACAACATCCTCTTTTCTGTCACTGCATGCAGACTGACCATCTCCACCTAATTGGGCTGCTTTAATATGTCTATTAAGCATAACATCTTTTAAGCCTACAATCATTACCTGCTTAGTTGTTTTTTTTTTTAATTTTCAAACCTTTATTTTACCAGGTAAAAATGTTTGAGAACTAGTTCTCCTTGGCCTTATTGTTGGACATAATGGTGGATTTAGTCTTTAAAACATAAGCTTTATAAAGCAGTGTCCATGTATGTTTCTTTTAAAAGGTGTACAAGAGGAATGAACTGTTAATAGACTAATAAAGACTAGCTGTGCTAAATTATAAATACTAGTACATGCCCATGCTACAGTATTGTTTGGTCATCCTCTCTCTTCAACATCAGAGAGTTCAAGAGTAGAAAAGAAAACACCTCAACATGACAAACCCATGAGGGAAAAAACAAATGCTCACCTCATTATTTGACTTACAAATGGCATAATAGCATAATAGGTCCACTTTAAATAAATCTGGGTCTAAATTCATGACCAGTGTCAAAATTGCTGAGTTGTGAGAATATCAGGGCGTTGTTGACCTCCTGTCCACCATATTAGCCAAACGGTTCACCCCTCAGCATTTCCCACCTAACCAACCCCAGAATGGGGTGCAGGGCCATAGTTCACTGTCTGGGGTTTCCCCTTTTAGACAGTCTCGATAACAAGGGTCCAGGCAGTTTTGACAGTTACACAAGCCTTTTCTCTCTCTCTCTCTCCACACACACACACACACACACACACACACCAATGCACACATCCACAAATGACAAAAAGGCAGGTATAGAGTCTCCAAAAGAGCTTTGCCACCTTTGGGGAAATGCCCACTTGGGTCTGAACTCGACAGTGGGGGTCAAAATTCTTTAGCAGAGAGAGACCCTTCTCAAGTTTTCACCTGTGTTATTTCTTCTAGGGCCCACTTGCAACCAATAGAGTTTTCTCATTAACTCTAAAATAGCACCAGCTTTTCTTCTAAAACTAAAGGAATTTCATTTTCCCAAGAGGAAGAACAAGAAATAACAATGTCACACAATCCTTCTGTTCTCTCATTTTTCTCTTCTTTTTTTTTCCTCTCTAGGATTGTCAGGAGATGGGTAGGATGTCTGTCTGCCAGGGGCTCTGACAATGATACGGTTTGGGTCAGAGAGAAGCTGTGAAAGAGAAAAATACATACAACCAGATAGAGGGTGAGAAGGCAAGACTATGAAATGGGAAAATAAATATGCATAAACAAGAAAAGACACATCAGAAAGAGACTGTTGTGATACAGGGGCCTGGAGGGCCTTCTGAATGCAGGGCGTGGCTGATGGGACCTATGTGAAGGGGGTATCATAAAACATATAGCAGGGTTTTACACTGCTATATTTCCCTTTCTAATTGAAAAATAGCAGACATGAATTCCTTGTTGCAACAGACCATCAAAGTTCTATTAGTATTAGTCTATGAATTTTAATGGACTGTACACATTTTCTAAATTTGAACAGCAGAAGCATGTGAATATTTGCAAAATCAGCTTTTAGAGAAAGACAGTTTACAACATCCTTGAAAAGGTGGATGAGTTATTTACCTGAGCTTGCTTCCATAACCATGTAGCAATTTAGGGTATGTATGCCTAGCTACCAGTGACTCATGTTGTGGAACAACAATCTTAGGACCCTGTCACTGCACAGGACAGAACCTGACCCTACACGTGACGTCAACTCTCACATTAACAAGCTCAATCAAATGAAGTTTATTTCCACTGTTTTATATAAGCCATACACACAGATGTAACAATGAAAGAAAGGAAAAAATGAATGACAGTAATCGGGCATTTATTAAGAGTGCCACTTTTTTGTCACGGAAGCACGTGGAAATGGTAGGCAGGCACTAGGACCTGCTGTGAGCCAAACAGGAGGGAGGGAGTAGCTTTGGGACTCAAAACTTTTAGAACAGTCCATTTCCCAAAGAGTGTGGGAGGGAGACAGACAGAGAAGTGGATGACCCAAGATCTGGATTCACAGCTTTAAAAGCAGGAGCGGGATTTTGAGTTTGGGACAATTCTTCCCCTGCCCTGGAGAGAGTGAGGTGGAATATAGCAGACTTTCTGTGGAAGCTTATAATCAGTGGGGAGAAAGAAGAAGGAGCATTACAGGGTGGTGAGTTCTACCTTGGGTTTTTTTGGTGTTTGTGTGTTTTGTTTTGTCTTTATTTAATTAAACATCGTGTAAATGTGTGTGGTGTGTATCCACAATGACAGAGAAACAGAATTTATCACAGAAACTGTGCCTTAAAGTTTATTTCCATACATGTCGTTAAGTGTAAGTTGAGCCACTAAATTGAGATTGAGCACAGCAGCCACTTTTCTATTGGGGGGGGGGTTCAGCTGACTGCAACATAGAGGAGGCATTATTAAAAGTTTAACAAAATAGAGTTGCTGGTTATTGCATTTCTGTGTTATTTTGATGTTTTGAGTCGGGTCCAGACTTTTTTCAGGTATTTGCAGATGCAAAGATCAAACGGAGGAGAGCAGGGTGTAGAAAGAAGGAGAGAACAGAGGTGAGGATTAGGGAAAAAAAGGGGGTTCTTCAGACTTCAATGGGAACCCGTTTACTGTTCAGAAAACTCCTGGGACATCAGGTTACCTTTTCTTTTTTTCTCTCTCCCTCTCTGTCTGTCTCTTCTCGCCCCCTCTTTTTTCTATCTGTCTTTCTCGCCACTCATGTTACACAATTCTCAAAAGACTTGCAGATTCTGATGAGCTCCAGTGTCTGATATGAAGTATGTTAAGGTTATCCTTATGCCTGGGTGGGGCTTGTTGTGTGTAAGGTGCGCAGCTGATCATTTTTTAAACTCTGACATGTACATTTAAAATTGTGGTGTCTGTGTGTGTGTCCGTGTGTGTGTATGCAAACAAGCGTGTGTGCTAAACACAGACCTCATGCCTGCCACTCCTACGAGGGAATTCCTTTTGGGGTTTGACAGGGGAGGAATGTCACTGTGAGCCAACATTTACGCACTGAGGCAAACATTAAACACTTCACAGTATCACAAAAAGCTTCAACAGTGTCTCACAGGTATGGCTATCTGTGTAACACTTGTATTAATCTGATCTAATATAATCTGAAGAGGATGGTGTTGGGTTAATAAAATTCTCAAATATCAATATCAATGTATCAGTATCAATACTGTGTAGATATATATAGCTGTGATTTTTGTCACCCACAAACATGTCTCTATTAACTGCTTCTACAGCATTGTACTGTATTTGTGCATCTCTGTGTTAGATAAGAAAAAACATTTTTAAAAACTGAGCTCAGATTATTAAGGTTTTTTTTTTTAAAAAAAAAAAGGAAACAAAAATTTTTTAGTGCTGGTGTATTCCTTTCTACTGGAGGGGATTTGACTGTTTTCATCACCTCTCTGTTGGTCCGCAGACAAAGTGCTGCAGCAGCCTGACCGTATATCTCACATGACATACTTACCCCTTTTCTTTATGGTTAACACAGGAGTATTCAGTCCAGCATGAGTTAAAATGAATGTTTTTTTTTTAATTATTGTTTTGTTGTGTACCAGCTTTGTAACTTAAAGATAAAAAATAAGATGGACTGCGTTTAAACATCTAAAGATCTAAAAATGCATTTTTTCAAAACTGGATCATTTCATGTAAGGCAAATCAAAATAACAAGATATAATTTCAGTATATCTTGTTGACCTTGCTGTCTGCCTGCCAGCTATGCAGAATGACCTGGAGACTTGCTAAATTTTTGAAGGGGCTATTTGGGACATAGCTCTGTTTTCCAGCTTTTTCTTCTTTTTTTTTTTGTTTTTTTGCAAATCATTTGATAACAAATGTGTCTAACTTTGTTTTCAATGTGAATGGAAATGGTAATAAATCTTTCAAACCTAGCAGTGCATCCAATGCCAATACTAAAAAAAACTCAAGCCATGTGAACTAGTGTTCGTATATGTATGGAGGGCAGATGGACAGTGCTGTTTTCCCCCGCAGACAAAGATGTCTGTGATTATTCATGACCCTCTCAGGTTTCCCTTTGAAGCTGAGTTACAGCTTTCCCTATGTTAGCAACAGTGTGTGTAATTGTGTACGTGTACATTGTGTGTGTGTGTGTGTGTGTGTGTGTGTGTGTGTGTGTGTGTGTGTGTGTGTGTGTGTGTGTGTGTGTGTGTGTGTGTGTGTGCGAGAGAGAGTAGGAGAATAACTTCTTACACTAAGATAGAAAGTATTAATCTACTTAAATAGTCACGAGGAACACATTAGTGTAAAGCATCAAATGGCTTACCCATGAGGAAACATACAAGATGCTGGACTGCTTTTAGGGTTATTTACTAAAAAAAAAAAAACAAATGTCAGTTTAAATGTCACACCACTGACTTTGTTTGTTGCTTTGCTATGTGGACAAGTGGCATAGTGCCACCAAGTATCTTAATCTGTACTCACTCAGATTATGACAAGAACGGGATCCACCCCTGAAACACATAAAGGATGGAATGATGTGAGCTGTGTAGACTGAGTGGTTGTATAGGACACCTGGGAAGGGAGAGGCTATGACAGCACACCTGGACTGTCAGTTTAGCTTTGATTCTTTAACCTGAGGCCAGTGACAACCAGCTCTTCAAGTGACTCCTTGAATTGCAAACATCATAAAATAAACATGTTTGTAAATTCTTCATTATTATAACTCTTTTGGTTGACATGGTATCTTTAGTTAAAATATCAATTGCACTTTGATCAATGATCTTATCAAAGTGTGTGAAGCATCTGGTTTTCATGCTATCTCAGTAAAAAAGAAAAAAAAAATTTAAATACCATATCACTAGATTACACTTGAGTACTGCTTGCATTACTAGAAAATCTGAGGTAGTGCCAGCTGCAACATAATAATTAAAGGTTTGTTCATGCAAAATGATAATGTCTGCAATAATCTCTTATCAGACCACAAAAGCTGGAGGCAGACTAATCACGATCCTCAATAATCTTCCAATTAGATCAGTGGTTGATGGGCCAATTAGTGACAGGTACAGTTTTTCCAACACCTGTATTTACACAAGTGTTATCTGCAAAACTGATCAGCCTCTTAATTGCTTTGCTAGATTTTGTCCATGTCTCCTCTTTCTTCTTGCCTCCTTTAGAGTTTTAGCAGCATTATACATTAAAAGCAAGAAAAAAGAATGTTTAATTTGTTTTTAACTCTTTGTCCAAGAAAATCAGTTGTTGAACTCATACTTGCCTTTTAAGACATTACATTGAATGGTCTCTTGGATGTTGGAGAGTAATAAAGTGTTACATATAGCACTACAGTATCCCTCATATTGGGCAAACTATGACATGATTTGAAAATGAGCTTCCTCGATATAAATGGTCAGCTTGTTTTCATTCTTTCTCTGTGAGAAATGGTTATGCTTGTTCACGCAGAAGGAAGTTTCTGTCTTCATGGGTCAGAATGTAAACCCAAGAATTCAGTTATCTTTTGGATCAATAGCCAGAGTTGGGTGAGAACATCTGGTGTAAAGTAAACCAGCTGAAGTATCTATCTGGAATCAGTGGGAAAGGTAAAAGGTCAGAGTTCAAGCTTGAGGTTATACGTCTGTGCTTGTGCAGGAAAACCAGGATAAGGAGGCCACTGCAGGTCAGAATCCTGAACCATAAAGCACTGAGCAGAACGGAAAAAAAAAATATAGGTAAAGTAACGGAAATGTAACATAATTTCTGCTGTAATTCTTGTTGACATTTCTTTTACAAACATCTTCTCACAATGTTTGGAAGGAATAGTATTCAACAGAAATCACAGCTAACATTGTTTGACATTTGTAACTTACTGGATTTGGACTGAGTTCCTGTCAAACGTGCAGGATTCTTTCTGTATACCCGGTTTTCCGCCCTTTTGCTCGGTACAGCATGCACTTCTGTGATCTGACTTTTCCAGACATGAAAACTGCATCCAGGGTTGTTGATACAAGTCGGTGTTTGTATTCAACTGTTGAAGATCTGATTTTGACAGGTGTTCCATCAAAGGGTTATGTCTGTGTGAGCTGCATTTTTTCCCTCATCTTATGTCTATACATGTGAATGTGTGCACATTATATACCTTTAAAAAAAAAAAAAAAAAAAGATTAGACCTAAATGTGCTGACATGCCTTCTCATTCCACATTAAATGCCTCTGTGACTTTTAGCTATGGCTTACTCTCTTGTCATGCATGCGCACGTAACACAAACACAGTAGCTAAAAACAAAAAATTGCGCTGGCCTTTCTTACAGCTATAATAACAGTGTTGTGGTCTTAATCTGTTGACTTAGTGCTTGTCTGCTGTTTTGGATTGTTTCACTGCAGCTCTTTTTTAGATGTGTGTGTGTGTGTACATTTGGATTACCATGATGACACTATCTCACTCTCACTTTCCTTTGCCTTTATCTTGATTGGTAGTTTGACTATAGCTTGTCTGGACATGAAATTTTCTCTTGTTACCATCAACAGAAGAAAATACTTTGTCTCTTCAGATATTTAGATCCAGTGCAAAGGCCTCACAGAAAATAGCCTAAAAACTGCATTTGTGTTCACATCCTTTTTTTTTACAACAATGTTTTTTTTTCTTTTTAATCCACACAAACATCTCTTCTTATAAACTTTCACTGAAGAGAGAAAGTTTTCTAACCTGGCTATCAGGAATGATCCAGAAACTATATAGAAGAAGTTAATACCAAGCCAGCACTGGGAGAATATGACTTGTAAATGTGTATGCACAAAATGTATGTATACGTGTTTGTGTTGGATACGCATCAAACACATACACGCCTTAGCCCCAAGGATATGAACGAAGCCTCTTATTATGCACTCATTTGGATTACGCTGATTTGAGAATGCACAAAATGCATGAGGATGAGCTAGTCATAATCAATTAGCCTCCTGCACAGCAGGCAGAAATTAAAAAGGTATCATTCTGCTTATAGTTGTTTCAGCCAGAAAATACCAATACATCAAGGACTTTACAAGCAGTTTTCTCTTTTTCAAACTATCCGTTTTATCTATCATCAAGTTTTGTTACAGTTAAAACTCGAGGATTAATGGTGAGTCCTGAGGACGTTTGGGGAGTATGACGCTGCAGGCAGCAATTTTTCTCTGCTGGATTCTCTCTTAAGCCTAGTATTAAGCTCCATAGTAAATATTCATTTATCTAAACTCCTGTTCCAGGTCACTTACATACAAAAAAAAAAAAAAAACACACACACACACACACACATAGAGCTGTACTGGAAAGTAGCCACTTACTCTTTCATCAAAGCTCTGCTCACACACTGAACATGGCATGCTGCTAACAGACAGAGGATGGAGCTGGGAGGTCCCATGCAGACAGGTGGTAGACATCAGCTAGAGGGGTAAAGTGTGGGAGGGAGGGGGAAGCAGGGAGATATGAAGAGGGAGATAGGGAGACTGAGAGACACAGAAGCAGAGAGAGAGTGATGACAGAATGATGCGGGGACCACACAGAATAGAAAATGTTTGGGTTGAGTTTTTAGTCAGAGGTGTCAGACTGCAATCAAACAAACACTAGGAGTGACAAAAACAAGATTCTTGAGATGATTCAGTGCAATTCTGGCAGGGCTATCTATAACAGTACAACAAAGTGGATTGCACTAATTGGTTCTGTTTGTTTAACTAGACAAAAAAGATATCCAGACTTTGGTAAAGTTCAGTCTAAAATACATATGAAAAGGGAATTTCTTTTCCCTTTTTTGATGCATTGAGAATAAACTGGACTAAAGCTCCTTTCAGACATGCACTATTGTCTGTTAATCTGAACATGTCTGCTTCAGGTATGAATGTGCCTCACGATCACTTTTAAACGTTAAGATTGAAACCCTACTAGAATTAGAAACATTTACAAATCACTTTCAATATGGAACCAGTCTGCCTGCCATCACATCAGCACACAGGAATAAAGTTTGAACTTTCAACAGTTTTAGTATTTCAGCACAAACACTGGTCCATGAAGACACTGTAGTTCTCCTGCCTTTAGATGCCAGATGAGCAGACAGAGCCTTCCAAAATCACCAAACACCTTTTGTGTATGTTAAATTTTCCCTAATTCAAATTGCTCTACATTGTTACATGTATTACTGATGGAGATGCTTATAAAATTAATAAAGACAGGGTCTGTGACAGGTTATCACCAGTGACCAAGGGCATAAATGAGTGGCAAGAGATAAATGCGTTAATCAGAGTAAATTATACAGAAACAGGATCAATCAGGACATAACAACAAATGCCATTTTATTTTTACTTCAGACAGTTAAACTATTTTTTATGAACTTCAATTGTTTGATTGACTGGACCAGATGGATAGCTTCTCTAGTTATCAATAAAAGCATAGCTGCCAAATTTTAGAAAACTCTAATTTAATGCATATATGTTACGCCCAGAGTAAGCTAAGATTTGAAAACCATGGAGCCAGTTTTTTCCTCAGTGTGAAAGGGGAACTAATCAAACCATTAGAGATCTGCAGTACATGAAACTTTTATCACTGGCTTGTTCATCACGCTATTGAAACATCCAGAGTATTTCTAAACAGGGCTTATAGTGTTATCGCTCTCTATGGAGATGAGCTTGATTATTTAACTCTAGTTAAATAATCAAACTCATGGCCTTCAACGCTCCTGTTGAAAAGTAGAATGACTGTGGAAGACCACGGGTTTGATTGTCCATAAAGAATATTTATACAACTTCTCTATTCTTATAATGAGGCAGTGAAAGCAGTCTCATAAATCGTAATAAAATGAATCCCCATGTGTTATTTGACATCACACCAGTTCAGTTTAGCTAGCTCTGTGGAGTCTTTTAAAAACAGTTCAAAACGTTTCTGTTTAACCAGGCCTTCTGTGGACTTTTTTTTTTTTGGCTATTTTTTTATTCTGTTTTAACATGGTTTTCTTTTTCATGTTGTGCTATTAATTGTAGCACAGCACTTGTGTGACTTTTATGTCTGTGAAAAGCACTATAAGATAAACTTTACTCACTTACAATCAGATGACCCCTTATGAACAAGCACTTGGTGACAGTGGGAAGGAAAAACTCCCTTTTAACAAAAAGAAACCTCCGTCATTGAAGGGCAGCCATCAGCTGCAACCAGTTGGGGGTGAGATGTGTGTGTGTGTGTACCTTGGGGCAGGACAAAAGAGACACTGTGGAAAAGAGCCAGAGATTAATCATAACAAATGATTAAATGCAGAGTCGTGTATAAACACATAGAGAGTGAAAAGAGGTGAGTGAAGAAGAAACACTCAGTGCATCATGGGAAGCTCCCAGCAGTCTAAGCTTATTGCAGCGTAACTAAGGGAGGGTTCAGTCACTCAATCCAGCCCTAACTATAAGCTTTATCAGAAAGGAAAATTTTGACCCTAATCCTAAAAATAGAGGGGGTGTCTGTCTCCTTATTCCAAACTGGGAGCTGGTTCCACAGAAAGGGAGCCTGATAGCTGAAGGCGCTGCCTCCCATTCTAGTTTTGAATACCCTAGGAAACACAAGTAAACCAGCAGTCCGAGAGCGAAGTGCTCTATTGGGGTGATATGACACTATGAGGTCTTTAAGATAAGATGGTGCCTGATTATTCAAGTCCTTGTATGTGAAGGAACACCAGTGGTTAGCTTTAAAGCTAACCACTGTGCTAAACTGCTTACTATTTTCATGCACGTTTTGAAGTTGGTATACTTCAGTCTGTTTTGCAGGATGTTTCAGAATATAAAAAAACATAACTTCTGCAAAACATTCTGTAAAAATCCAGTGTTTGTTTAAAAAAAAAAAAAGTAAAATTAATGAGGATAATACATGTAAGTTTTAAATTTCTATTCTATTAAATGTCACTGAGCAGTCCTTACCTTTCAAATTAATCTCCCATTTGCTCCTCTGTCCTCTACTTCTCTCCATCACTGAGTGAAGTGAGTACGTTCTTTTCTCTCCTGGGAAATACAGCAGCAAACTATCTCTGTGTTTGCTTAAGTCTGTAGAGTATTTGTACTTGGTTACTTCCCACCTCTGACATCTTGACACAGTCAAACTGTCATATACAGTGTCATGGAAAAAGTATTTGCCCCCTTACTGAGTTCTTACTTTTTTCATGTTTTTCACACTTAAATGTTTCAGCTTATCAAACAAACTGTAATATTAGACAAAGCTAAATAATTTCATTTATTAAGGGAAAATAGCTATCCAAACCTACCTGGCCCTATTTGAAAAAGTACCGCCATGTTTGACTATTGGTGTGACTATTGTGTGTACCTTTTTCACATAGGGCCAGGTAGTTTTGGATAGCTTATTTCCCTGAATAAATGAAATCATCATTTATTAATTGCACTTTGTATTTACCCTGGTTATCATTGTCTAATATTAAAATTTGTTTGATGATCAGAAACATGTAAGCGTGACAAATATGCAAAAAAGCTAACAAATCAGGAAGGGGGGCAAATACTTTTTTCACAGCAATGAACATATTTGTATGCTTGATTTTATCAAGGGCACAAACATTCAAAGCACAGATGTCAAACTGGAAGATCAGTCGAACTGAGCTGAATGACTCACATTGACGTTAGTCAGCTAACCTTATCAGAAAAATGTAATTTTTTTTTTTTATCCTTAACTGCTACTTGCATTTTTGATTATATAATACAGTGATGTTCTCCAAGAGGCTTAGTATCAACATGACTCTGCTTGCACAGCATAGATGATTTCCAGGTTCCAATCTGGTGCATTCCCTGACACTAAATATGCAACATGACCTACAACAATTATAAAACTGTTATTTTCTGTTAAAGCCATTGAGAGAAGAGACAAAGTGATGAAACTCTACTTGTTCCTTTCTTTTGAATACTTTGTAATTCCCTACAGCCTTTATTTCCTCCCTCTGACCTTGTCCTTGAACTCTTCTTTGTCTCAGTTTCTGTTGCACTATAAACTTATCCTTCCTTACTTTACTTTTTTGTATCACATGGTTCTTTATGTGTTTAATTCTCTAGATATCTTACTGCCCATATGCATCCCGCCCTCCAATATTGTTGCCTCTCCCTATCCCTTGATGTCTCTGATTCCTTCCTCTCCATCCTTCTGTCTTCATCTCTATCCGTGGCCAGACAGGCATTCCTGCCTCTGGCCCTCCTCCTGTCTCAGCACTGCTGTGGGATTTTTAGATTCTCACCAGGAAGGGGGAGTTATTACCACAGTCGTGCCAAAAGATTAAACACTTGTCACGAGAAGATTGTTGAATGTCAAGGTCATAAAAACTAGGGTTCTGGAAAACATGTTAATCATTGTGTTCATCCTGACTTCAAGGCCTGGAGGACCAGCCTCCCACGTCCACTGGTCCAGTGCAGGGAGAGGGTGGGTTGACTGAGGATGGGCCCATTATGGGGAGGGGAAAAGGGGGAAGAAAAAATAGAGAGAATGATTTTCACTAGCGAAACTGTGGTGCTCTGGCTGCGGTTTTGAGTCACTGCCAAAAGAACGACATGTCTGGAGCTCTGCTGGAATCACTGACAGCAACCAAAATTTTATGGTAAAAATACACAATATATTTAAGTATAACTGTTTGACAGTTGCTGTGTCAGAAAAAATGTTAGATTATCACTGTTGCTACATCTCACAGATTCGGTGGGCCAAGATTTTACATTTTTTTACCTTTGACCCAATTTGAATGCGTTTTTTGTTGCTTGTTGTTTCTAAATTCAAGAATTATAAGATGACACAATGATTCAGCTGTTGAGTACAGCTCCAGTGGGACTTCCAGAGTTGTAAATATGGAAGTGTCTAACAAACCTGTGGTCTAAAAACACCTTCGGGGTTCTTACTCAACCCAATTGCTTCGTAATGGCAGCCGAGCCTTACTCGTGTTGTTGGATAATAAATTAATTTGAATGCATTTCTGATGTCATTCCCATATTTTCATTGGTATTTTCAGAATTCCAGAAAGCTTATTTTTGAAAACGACAAAAAACAAAGTGTTTGTGTTTCTAGTAAAGTGCAAATGAGACTGTTAAATAACAAAGAACGGAAAGGGGAAAAAAATGACAGTCCTTGGTGTACAAAGCTGCATTGTTTCATTTCACAGCTTCTATCTGCTACTCATCCCTTGCTTCCAAATACAATTACTGCTGAAATGAAAGTCAACGAAAGAATTGTTTATTTTTTTGGGTTCCTTTCAAGAACACCATAATGATTCAATCTTTCTATTGTGATGAATCAGTGTTCAGCTAACTGTGAGACAATGTGTGACAATAGTGGAAGGGCTGAAGTTGCACTATTGCCATGTTTCTGCTTTGTCTCAGGTTTACCCATAAAAAATAAAAATAAAAAAAAACATGACTCTGGAACAAATGTTGTCAAGAAATGAAACTAAATGTTTGGCTGCATGAAGCGTTGCTGAAGATGTGTGAAGTTTCAGCTGAAAAGCAGATAAAAAAAAAAATAGACCTGAGAGAATCTGCCGAGGCCTGGGATTCCTGGAACTGCGTTTCAGTGTTTTGGTATTTTGTTGCCCTGAAGTGCATCCAGGCTTTGTTACATTGCAGAAAGCTGTGACTATGCATATTATTACAGCTATGCTCTGAGAGATACATTGTCAACTTTTATTTGTATGTATTTGCATTTGTATCCTCTTGACACAACACTTTGACATCTACTTCTCTTAAACAGTTTAAATCAGTAAAAGAGTAAAAGTGAAGCCAAACGCCTACACAAGTCCAGTTCTACCAGTTCCAAGAAAAATTCATTCCACAGGAAACGCTAATAGAAATCTTGCTGTCTTTTGTTCACCATATAGAGAAGAACTTTACGGTCTATCCCAACCATTCACAAAACAAAAACATGTACATTCTTAGTTCAGCATGAGTTGGAAAAGCAAAAGGGATCCCTCTCCGGTGAGACTGTCTATTTATTTTATCAGAAAATGGTTGGTGTAATTTTCCCCAAAGACAAAAAGGATAATGGTCTGACCCTGTGCCGTGCACCTGCAAAGATGCACTTGCATGGTGCTCAGGTCTGTTTGCTGTTAGAGGCAGAAACAGCCATGTATTCAGGAAGTTACCTCTGGCTTTTAACTGCGAGAGTAAAGATGAACATTAGGTCAAATTCCAGGGGCAAAAAGTGGAGAGACAGATAAATGAGAGTCAGACGGAGAAACAGAAACACAGGAAGGCACGAAACAGTGGGATGAAGTCACTGGCTTTTTGCCAGTCTCTTCCTTTTAGTTTCAACACCATGGCTCTCTGCTTCCCTGATATTCTCAAGATGCCCTCGGCAGACATACAGAAGCTATCATTTTACAACAGCTGATGGCAAAAACAGCTGTGTAAAAGTATATTCATAAAAAAAAATCATTTAGGTGTTATCCTTTGGATACTTGCTTGTCAGTTTCCATCCTCCACTGCGTACAGTTGATGTAGGCAAATTTGATTGAAATGGTTACATAAATCCTGAAGCTATGGTATATTTTAGAGGTTCTGTGAGCTACTGAGCCAAATGTTCAGTTGGTATGCATGCCAGCCTGCCTCTGTATGGCTGCCAGCTCAGTCTTTTGATAGCTGCTCATTTGTGAAGAAATACATTTTAAAGTTGTTACCTGTGCATAGTTAAATCCTTGCATGCTTTATTGTTGCCCATATTGAATCTATCCAGCGAATACAAGTTGATGTCAAGAACTTTTCTTTTTCCATACTGCAGTGGCTGGCAACACCACATTTTACACACTGAATGTTCTTTTGTTCTCCATATCTTGTATCATTCGTCATCCTTGTGAGGAGTAAAGTACTTTAGCAGGTTGTGTCTGCCTGTTTGTTTGACACTGCTTGTCTCGTTCTTCCCATGGCCAAAGCAGCAGAATTTGGCGTTTGAAGCATTTCTGATTTACAGCAGGTGCTTTTGTTGTCACAGTAAATGTCTTTTAACAGACAGACCAGGCAGCAGAGCAGAGAGAATCAAAGGTGCAGAACAGTTCACCAAACAGGCTCGTCACTGTGTAAAAACTGCATTAGGATAGCCTTGCGTCTTCACGTAAAGCCATGCCAAAACTGAGAGGTGTGGTCCCACAAAGTAAATGAACCACTGAACTATCAGCTAACTCCTGTAATGTAGGAGTTACCATCAAGAATCACCAGAAACATCCTAACTGACAGACTGGGAGAAAGAGAGAGTGACATACTGGTAACAACTAATAATAAGTTAAATGTGACTGGTGAAAGAAGGTGCACTGTGAGACAGCAGCTTTTGGAGATGTTTTTTTCAGGTGACTGCAGATTTAACAGACACATTTCTAACAATAAAGTGTATTTGGTAAAAGCCAAAGAAAGACCCCCCCCCCACTAACAGTGTAATAAAGCCAGGATTGATTACTTAAAGTGCTGCAGATAAATATGTGTTTATTGATGGTATGCTAAGCTTTATATAAAACTTTTAGCACCATAATAACCCAAGGCCTACCAGCTACCTGATGTGTATTGTGCTTACCACAATATCGGAATTTAAGTATTGCCAAGAAATACTGACAGTCTTCCAGGAACATTTGGGGAGTGTAATTTAATTGTGATTTTAACACACGCTGCATGACATCATTTTACGTGACAACAACTGGATTCACGGCAGGCTGTTGTATTTGTTTCACGTGGCAGCTATTCTAAACTGTGACAGGCTGATTTTCCTTCCACAGATGACACGCTTCCATTAAAACTGTTACTGAAACAGTATGAATGGAAGCAGTATAACTATTATTTCAAACAATTATGTTATTAAAGAGTCTGTGTCACTGTGAGGTGAAAAGTCCAAATTCTACTACAACTGTGAACTGTAACAAAAAACATTCATTTCAAACCGTCACCAAAAGAGAGACTTACTGGGTTTGAATGCACCGGTCCTCGTTGGCTGTCGCGTTTTTTGTTTTTTTTTTGAAGCACTGATAACATTTTTAGAGGAAATAAATATATCTTCAAACATTTGGACGTGTGTAAAAAAGAGAGCAAGTTGACCTGGCAGTCATCCCGCCTGATAATTATTTCCAGTGGTTGACAGCAGGAGGAACTGTGCTCCACTGAGTTGATGAGAGACACAGAAAAACTGTTTACCTTTCTCTGTTTTTCTCTGCTTCATGCTCTCTCGGGCTCTTTTCTCTCTCCTCCTCCCTCTATATCTGCCACTGTCAGTCTCTTTTTCTCACCCCCTCATAATCTGCTGCTGTTGTCATCACTCTGAGAGAGCAGCGTGCGTTTGTTTGAGAGACCAGTTGACACGCTGCTCCTGCTTATCTTTTAACAAGGACATGTAACTAATGACTAATGTATCACAGACAGGAAGAAACCCTCGCTAACTGTAAACTAACCTCAGACTGATGGCAGGCAATGGTCTCGTGCCTTGTTGTATCACACTCATCACACTGTACTCTGACCACATGAGTATGTAATTTGGTATCTTGTAGTCTGATCATTAGGTCATCTTGTGGCAGACTGAAAAAAAAACATGTTACATTGTCAGTACCAGTAACTGTGTGGCTGGTTTCCACTGTCGTTGGTTACATATTTGGTCTCTGAAGTCTTTTCCCTTCCTGTTGCCCAGTAATTCCTTTTCTAGGTCACAACCCAGCAGCTGTGTGACTAATGCTGTCTTTCCATTTGCTTTCATCAACTCTGGCAGTCTGGTTTGACCAGGTAGCGCCATGTGGTGCGTGGAACCCCAACGTTTGAAACTGATGGATGAGTCAACAGAAAAATGGTCTTGATTTACTATCTGGCAAAGCTGGCCAGTCGGCTTATTGTGAAAAAAGGGAACCTCCTTATATTGGATGGATGAATCATAAAACAATATTGAACGCAGTTTTGTTTATACACCAGTGTATTAATACAGTATGTCTAGTGTCTGGAAATATGAACCATACAGTGTCTGTCCTTTCTCTGGTTCTTGGTTTAATGGTTTAGGAATACCTTTGTCATTATTTGGCCACAGGACTGCCTCCTTCTACCATTCCTATTCTTTAAGATATAAGACTTTTTATCACTACCACAATGATCTTCATTTTCAAATGTTTGATACAGAAAGTGAATGTAACCTTTCATCTAGCATTTTCTTTTCCAGGCCCAGTCCACACATGGCAAATGTTGGTGATATATAGCTCCAGTGCAGCTTCTACGTAACATCTGCTGTAAAATGCAGTATTGCTTCCACAGAATCATAAAACAAAACAGTTTTGGGAAGAGATTCAAATCCTCCTCAACCTCCAGGAGAACCACAAGCTTGTGTATGCATGACGATGCATGTGCGCATTTGTTATTCTGAGTACAGGATTTGTGCAAGAAGGTCAGAAGGACAGTGAGACAGATTCTGATGCAGCTCTGGAGTAATTCTGTAAGTCAGAGGTGTTCTCTAAACTGCTCTGACCTCGGTGCTCCTGCACTGCAGTGTTTACGCTGGCTCCAACGGCATTAAACGTAAGCCACATATTTTTAACATTAGGATCCTTCAGGCTCAGCATAGGCCATGCAAATAGCGACCAGCACATCAGCCTGAATCAATCAACTCGCTGCCTGTTTGGTCCAGCTCCATATGTGTGGAGTATCGGTGTTCAGGTGCGTGTATTATTGTGTTTATTGAAACTAACATACGTCAGTAGTAGGTAAGTTTCATAAAGCAATAGCTGTTTCCATCATCCATGATTACTTTGTCTTACTGATCTGCTGCCAAACTGACTTTTTGGCACTGTTTGAGTGAGTATAAACATAAGAAATTGTAACAATCACACAGCATAAAAGGATTGAATGCTTGTTAAATCCTGCATTAAAAGATTTACACAAGTAAAGGGTGTGGGATTTATTTCAAAAGTTAACAATAACAAAAAAAAAAAGCACAGTAGGATATGAAAAGCTTTGTCCAGCTGCATAAAAGTACTTAGAAAGCAAGTGTAGCATTAATTAATATTTAAGTAAAGAACATGCCTCTTAAAACTGCACTAAATACAGTACAGTATTTTATATGTATTTACATGATTAGTTTAAAAAAACAAATACAGAAAATGTGGCTCAAAGAACATTAAAAGTCAAAGACTTCAGCATTCTTAGCTTGTGGGAAAATACCTGAATAGTGATTTAAACCTCATGCAGCTGAGCTGATATTTCTAATGGGAACAGAGCCAATGACGTTTTGATATTTTTCAGCTGCTTGACTCTCACTGAATGCTGGTCGACTCAGCTAAGCAGCAACACTGACCTCTTCTGGTTATTGAGGATTATAGCACAACTAATTTTTCCAAAAATGTAAGCACTGTAAAATATCAGCTAAAAACACGGATCATGTTTAACTTTTTTACATAGGCTATGATGTCTTATTAATTGCGTTCCAATAGCTTTTATGATCTCCTTCCAGAAGGCTGCACCTGACACAGCAAGTTAGTAAAATATGTTAAGGTAAATATTTGCAGTGCTAATAAACTTGTATTCCATCACTATACAAGCAAGTTGTAACACTGAGATAAGTAAAAATAAATACGTCATGACACACACACTTTTAATGACCTCTAGTGGGTGTTTGTGCAGAAGGAAGTGGGTGTATTCTCACACATCTCAACACCGTGCAAGCTATTCATAAAAACTTACGTGCATTCCAACAAGCAGATCCATGGCTTTTGGTTCTAGAAAGAGGCCACATGTCTGACTAGGTTTGCGTGTTCGTACGTGCCCACGTCCTCTATTACTAGTGCGTGTTACAACTTCTTTAAGTTCACTACATAACAAGTAACATTCGATGAGGTGTTAAATGCTTCACATTCCAGTGTATGGAAAGAGTAAGCTCTTAGAGTTAAACATGGTGAGTGTGTGTACTTTGCATGAGATAAGGTTAGGTGATGATAAATTGTGTGTGTCGGTAAAAATGGGTGGTAGTTTTCCTTGGCTGTCTAAATCATCTAAACCTCTCTGCTAAGCATGTTTACCTTCCTGATTGATGTCAGGGTCGACTATGTTGTGTCTCAGTGTGAATGAAGATATTTAGGTATGCCTACCTTGTCCCTTTGCAGGGAACTTAAATCCATACTGTTTTTGACTTGCCTGTATTCATTAAAATGTCAGATTGTATTATATCAGTAAATGTTTTACTAAAATATCCTTTGCACAAGTATTTAGTGTGTATGTGTGTGGTTGTTGCAGAGCTGTAGTTCAGGGGGTCCAGATGGCAGGCATGAGGGGCCCGGCCTGCACTGGAGTCTGGCTGTAGAGTCCACCGGGGCTCACACTTCAACTGGACACATTCCACAGGTACACATAAACACTCACCAAAGAAACACAAGACACACTCAAGTAGGACCAAAGGTGTTAGTGTTCTTTGAGGGAATTCTCAGTGAACCAGACTCTGCTGACAGAACCTCCCTTATTAGTGAGAACATCAATGAATATGAATTTTAGATGTCATAAATGTACAGTAAAGGTAAAAAAAAAAAAAAACAATTAGATTTTTGCCTTACATTGTGCATTTGAATTGTCCACTTAGAAAGCTTTTGTTTTGTCTTCCTAATATTTTATTTCTATGCATGTTTCAATGAAAAATGTGTAAAAATGTTCACTTCATGGCATTCTGTCAATTATGAGTGTGTGCGTGTGTGTTTGTGTCTGCTTGGTTTAGGACGTGTGCCCATGAGGTCGTCATCACTGGTCCTGCTCCTCCTGATCGGCGTCCAGGCTGTACTGAACATGGGAGGTGGATTGGCCCGGAGCGCCGGGACACCCAACCACAAAGCAGGACAGCAGATGGCAGCCAATCACAGAGCAGGACAGCAGCAGACAGCGACCAGGGACCACTTTACTGAAGATCACACTTCAAAGCAGCATCATAGGACCAGCCACCACAGGACCAAGAGGCCCCATCAGGCAGCTTCAAACACAAAGAACAGGAGTCCTCTTGTTGGGCACTCTACATTGGATTCCCTCCCTGACCCCTCCATCCCAGTGGTGGACCCCAATCTCTTCTCCAAGAGACGGTACCGTTCCTCACCCCGTGTTGTCTTCAGTGAGGTTCCCCCATCACATGATGCCCTAGAAGGTGAGGGCTATGACATTGAAGGAGTTAGAGGGGTGAGAGTAAGGCGCGGAGCAGGATCACGCACCATGCACCGAGGAGAGTACTCAGTATGTGACAGCATAAACACCTGGGTGACCAACCTGACAAAAGCCATAGACATAGCTGGAAATGAGGTGACAGTGCTGCCCAATGTTACTATCAACAATTCGGTGAAGAGACAGTTCTTCTATGAGACCACCTGTCTATCACCCACTCACAGGGGCTCTGGAAACGCAAACGGAGGAAGGCCCGGGGGTCGGGGTGGCAAACAAGGTTCCAAATCAGGCAACTCGGGCTGTCTTGGCATCGACAGGCGCCACTGGAACTCCTACTGCACCAACACACATATTTTTGTAAGTGCCCTCACCATCTTCAAGGAACAGACAGCCTGGCGCTTCATCCGCATCAATGCCGCCTGTGTGTGCGTCCTCAGCCGGAAGTCTTGGGCGGGAAGACTGGGGCGCTGACTGAGGCGGACGACTCCTGACCACCGAGCTATGAACCGAGCACACACATTTCTCATTAACAGGCACTGCAGCTTTGTTGCCAATACTGTAATCCTTTCCTCCACTTCCAGACAAACATCCACACTGACCATAGCATTCAGTCCACACACACACTTCAACATGCAAACACACACATCCACACACTCAAACATCTGTCCAGCCCCTCGGCCCCCCGACCCTACCTCAGTCAGAGAAGTCCTGGTTGTTTTAAATTATGAGGACTGCATGTCATATTTATGGTTTATACAGTCAAATATAAAATTATATACAGTATGTGTATATATACAAAATGATTTCAAGCTTTTAATGTTGATGTTATTGTTGTTGTGTTGTTCATGCTGTTATTTATTAAACACCTCAGTACTTGCCTGGTTTGTTGTGTCTGTTTGCAATAATGTTGACGATCACACTTTGACGTAAAACTTGTGCTCTATTAGTTATAATTATGATGATGATGATGATTGCTATTATTATGTTTGTGTTTTGTATTACCCACCCCTGCAGATCTGATCACATCCAGGTTGTTTTTTTTTATTGTTTTTCAGCTCACTGTTTTACCATTTTTGTTTCATTCTCATCATCTATTAATTACTGTCTATTAGTTACCAGTCATGATAAACAGGTTTGATAAACTTGCCATACCCTACAACTGTGTAGCCCATGTAAGGGATTGCAAGATAACTCTAAGAGTAGTTAACTTGGGGCGGGGCCTGAGAAAAAAGAAGACAATAACTTCTTTGCTTTTTTAGTTTTTGATTTTCTATTTTAGCTTTACCTCTTCAAGCTGCTAAGCATATTCAAATATTACAGTTAAAGTAGGGAAAAAATATATTCTTTAAAAAGCGTGTGACACAAAACAGGGGGGGTTCAAATAGTCATTGCCTTTTATAAATGACTCCTACATGCAAGAAAAGAAATGCATGAGCTGGAAGTCACGAGCCTAGACTCTGAGTCAGCTTACTTTTTTTTCCACAGATTGTCACCACTTACGTACAGCTTATTATTATTATATTTTTTCCATATTTCTGGTAACTCATGTCTCAGCCTGTATTCCAGGACAGTGAACAGCCCCCAACAGCAGACCAGGCGGCAGAAAGACTTGTATGTGGACATCCACGGCTACAGGAATGTGATTCATACCACACAGGCACGAGAGACATGTTTTGTATTTTATACACACAGAAGAAGATTTATTGGCTGTGATGTTCCCAGTGTGCCCAGCAGTGGTGGCAACTTCTCATCACTTTGTCACACCGGTGTAAACACTATGGAAAGTGCCTGTGCGTTTGTACTTGAAAGGAATGAGTATTGCATAGAGATGGGTTCACAACTAAAAACAAAAAGCACGCTATGTCTTAGCAAGGTATTAGGCCACAATAAGCCCCTAGAACAACTTTAATGCTTCTGATCTTAGAAAGTTTTGGGCAGTGGTGGGGAAAAAAATACACATTTTGTTGATTTTTCAGGAGATAAGGTCAATCCAAGCCAGATTGCAATTCTTTCAAATGTAAATAAATTATTCAATACCTTGTTTGGCCTTAATCAGCTTATTAGGACTTGTACAGCAAGTCAAATAATCATTCTATACCATGATAAATTTCAGACATTGTGGTAATACTAAGCAAGTATGGCTATGAAAATAGAGCAGGCTGATACTTACAATTCTATGAAAGGCTCTGTAATCATATCAAATCAAACATGAAAACTTCCAAGGTGAAATACTGTTCATCTGAAATGTCAGAAAATGTCAATAAAGCAGAACTGTGGAAAAAAAATCATAAAACTTATCTGATAGGCTGGAAGGTAAAGTTAAAAAAAAAAAAACTATAAGTAGTTTAAGGTGTTGCAGAAGTAGCAATGCATAGATTACAACAGAGTTGCAACCTGCAACCTCATCCAAAAGTGAGCACAAAATATATTGAAAAACCAAGGTTGATTTGAGAGAAAAAAAACAATCTGTGGACAGATGAAGTTATAATTTGGAACATTCACTAATTTATTTTTTGGATAAAGATATCAATTGTGCACGATTGATAAACATAGGATGGAAATATGCTTTTGATAGTGCAGCATAGGCACTGATACAACAGCTCAATATTTCAAGCAGCCAAGGAGTCACCATAAACCCGAAGCTCTTGAGATGGCCCGCCATCACCTCCCTGATTGCACTGACAGTTTGGTCTTGACTGATGTTGGTAACCAAGGGTGAGTCTGGCTCAGCCACAGGTCCATCCATCATCAGGGCCCTTTAGATCAGATCTGATCCACACTATGCACACATTTAGCATGTATCTATCATTGAGTTTTTATTGCGTTTCCAAAAACACTTTCTCAAGTTATTTCTATCCTTTGTAATCTTCTATAACTGACTGTGAGTGATCACCAGTGACAACAAACCGACTATCACTGAAATATGAGGTCTTAATGTTTACTCAGGCTAAGACCCGTGAACATATACCGTATAAGCTCTAATTACTTCTCCCAGTTTGCGCTCGTCTCTTTAGGTGAGAATATGCTACCCTCTTGTGGTCATTTAGAAAACTCGGCTGGTGCAAAATGAACGGGGAAGTGTATGAACTCGCTCTTTCTCACGTAACTCTGTTTATTCCAACCAGCAGTTTAAATGACCTCTTCTCTTATCCTTGCCCTCTCCACGTGCCCGGCTGCACTCTCACCTGCATTAATGCTGCTGCTTCACAAATCGTACACACCTCCTGGCAACACGATCAGAACTAGTGTTGCCAGGAAACCGCATCACAGCAAGGCCGTCTGATCAAAGTATTTTTCTGCAAGTGTCTTTTTCTTTTTTTAAGACAGCGACCTCAAACCAACTTTCACTTTGGAAAGAGCTGCAAACAGGTGGTGGGGTCTGTTAACCCTGACATGCTTTCCTATGAGTTTGCTACAGTATTTACAAGGCACTTGAGCTTAAATCAGTGACTCTGAGAAGAGGCAAAGAATTATTTTCTTTGATGAATTTCCTTTATGCAGGATTTTCTAAAATATGTTGAGGTCATGGTGGCAAGCACGACTGAATACAGTGAATACATAACATTCCCACAGATGCTATCAAATAGGGTTTGTTGTACACATTTGCACGGCGCAAACTGAGGGAAGAAAACTCAGGCGACAGAAAAAAAAATTGCCAGTGTTACCAGTAGATGGGGCTATGCTGCTACGGATAGATAGGCTCTACTTTTAAACTCGACTTCAAGTTTTGTTTTTGCACAGGTTTGTTGCTGTGGGAGTGTTGATCATCTCTTCTTTAAAATATCTAAAATAAACTACAATTTTGCATGAGGCTGCATTGACTTTACAGCTGCCAGATCTCAGAGTGAACCATTAATGACTTCAGAGCTCATGAAAAAGGTAAAGGCCTTGATCCAGACACGGATGAAACAATGGGCGGACATCTGCTCTTAATAATGCCGTACACTCAAGAAATGAGAAGAAAAATATGATCTTAGCTCATATTCTGCTTACAGTACAGTGTGATGACAGTGATGACAACATGCTTCTAAAGAGACTCTGTTTATACATGTGTGACTTCAAATAAAGTCAAACCTATCTGTCATCTTGAAATACCAGAGCCATAATAGATCAAGTCAACTTCATGATCTACCCATTGAGTCTCTTGTTGAGCTATAAATGAGCCACTCGGCTATTTGTTATCTATTTTAGTGGAGGCTATGACCTGCACATACTTTTCATGTTCACATGTTTGGAACAGCATAGCAACGGAGCCACTAAAAGCAAACAATAGTCAACAAGCTGGAACTCTGTGGTCTTATCAGCCTTTCCACTCTTGGAGCTGCTCTGGTCAGTGAGCTTTTTTTTTGTTTGTTTTTTTTGCATTTTCTTCATCTTCCCCAGTTCCTCTAATGGGTCTCAGAACACAAACAGAGATTTCAGCTGATTCGGTTTTGAGACACATGCACACGTGAATGGCTGTAAAGAATCTCTATCATGTCATTCCTGTCTGATTCCGTGTTCCCTTCAGCTTGGCAGATCACTTTTTTCCTCTATAAGGACATTTTATGATCAGTGCCTAACTGACAGTGATAAAAAAAAAAAAAATTTGCTTCTCTTTGGCTGTTTCCCCTGCTTTCAGTAGCTGTTTGGAAAATATGGTGAATATGGTTGCATGCTCATATGCATATAGTTTGTATCTTTTTAATGCATAGGTAGAGATGCTTTGCATTTATTTTGCAAACACACTGAGGAATAAGAAGGCAGAAGTGAGTGATTTTAACTAGACAGTAATGGTTCACTTAACGCAGTAATCAAGCAGCAATATAAAACCAATAGCACTATCTACTTGCACTGGCTGTCCAACTTATTAATTTACATGATTATATATTATATTACCATTAAATATGCTGTTCGCAAAAAGCCTTACGTTGCAGTTCTATTAATTATTCAAACAGATTTTAATGACATCTGTAAAAATGTAATATGAGGATATGTTTTATGTAAGTAGGAAGAAAGATGAACTTGAATGAACTCATTCCAACAGGAGTAGATAAAACACCACAGGCAAGTGAAGATAGAAACTGCTAGTTAGCCCTTAGTAATGAATAAATAATAATTATATTAATAAATTATCAGACAGTTTTAAAGTTTTTTTACCTTTTTTTCTAAAAGGGGCCTTTATTGCTACATAGTTCGTTTGAATTTTACAGGAAATGTTTGGGAAAGGCTCAGTGATTGCAGATGGGAAACACCCCAACACCAACATGGTCGAAGGGGAAATTGGGTAAACTCTGTTATCTGTTATCTGCTCTTACAACAGTAAACACATGAAACATGCTTTGAAACTTCTAATGGCTACATACTGCAGACAAACTTTCTCTTGTTTTCTTGCTTATTCCCACAGTTCATGTGTTCATCACAAAGTTTTAGATGAGCCTAAAGTGTCATGAGAATATAGTCCAGTAAAACCCCCAGAGGGCTCCCGGGAATGAACGCATTGTGGCAGACAGGAAAAACAACACAACATTTACGTATTAGTAGATCATCAAACACACATTTTAAGAATTTTAGGATTTTTCTGCAAGTTTTTTTTCCCTTTTCTTTCATCTTTTTTATTGACTGTTTTTTTTTTTAAAGCTTTTTTTCCCACCAAATCTCCCTCAACTGTGTCATCTCTTCCGGATGTTTAAATGTAATTTCACAGTATAATTTATGTGAGATTCCAAGTAGGATTGTTGATAGCACAACTAGTTGGAAGACAATCCTGGTCAAATTGGTGGAAGTGGTGCTATGGAAGTTTGCACTGAACATAAATCTTGAGTATTGTAATAAATATCAATTTCTGAGCTCCAACCAGTGCATCTTTTAATTTATATCAGACAATTGTTGCACATTTTACTTCCGCCATTGAACGCATCAGCAGGCTACCATTATGTAGCATGAGATTTGAAACAGCGAATAAAATATACAATGCCAAATATAAAATAAACGCAAAATAACTTCTTTTTTTTAATGGCCTACGTCATAGGAAAACGATGACTCCGTTTAAAGGCAAAAAAAGCATGTCTCCATTGAGCAGGCTCGACACCCCACCACCCTCTGTATTATTGAAAGGGGCGGTCTGGAAAGAGTCTAAGCGGATCCTGCAGTGTGTGTGTGTGTGAGTGTGTGTGTGTGTGTGTGCGCTAGAGAGAGAGCGGGGGGTAGAGAGAGAGAGAGAGAGCGAGAGAGAGAGAGAGAGAGAGAGAGAGAGAGAGAGAAAGGCTACCGTGACAGTGTTGTCGCCGGGTAAACCGTTGTTGTCTCTTTGTGCAGAGTCGGTATAACCGTCTGAGCATTTTAAGGGAATACACACAAAACGGTGTCATTCAGCCGAAATGGGGAAGGTGGAAGGAGGAATGAAATGTGTGAAGTACCTGCTGTTCGTGTTCAACTTCATATTCTGGGTAAGTGCATGTTTTGCTCTTGTGCTGCGTGATGATGAGATTCAAGTTGTATAAATAAACGGCGAGCAAGTGCAGCGGTGCAGAGTACTCACTCCACGCAGCAGACTTTCACATCCACGTGGTATTTTACCAGCGATGCAAAGACGGCTTACGGTTTTCGCCAGACGCTTGTCTGCTTTATTTAGTTGCTTTCCAGCGTGGGTTTAGACTTCTCTGCGTGGCGCTGAAAGGGTGACAGCTAGAGGTTTTCAGTTTTGGCTCTCCGGTCTCAAATCAGATTTTCCACAGAGGAAAAACCCGCCCCCCTTCTTCCCGGGAAGCGTGTTTTTGAAAGGAAGACTGAATGAAAAGGCAGAGAGGGATAGAGATTGAGACACAGCAGCATGGAAAACAAACTGAGCTCTTTGCTCCCTGTGCTGTATTGCTTCATTAACACACTGCAAACTGTCAACTGAGTTGCAGAATAAAATCTCACTACTCCTTCTGTTGTTTTACTTCTTCTTCTTTTTTTAAGCAGCACTTTGCTGCAGTCAGGTGGATGTCAAAGGTGGCTGTTTGTGGGTGTGTTATTGTGTGTTGTGCAGATGCTTGCCACATGGGAATAAGCCTAACAATTTTGTCCATTCATTCTTTACAGCTATAACTGAGCACATGATCAAGTCTAGAAAAAATTGGTCTGCTTCTGTGTGTGACTGTGAGTGTTGGACTGCACTTTGGCCTTATTTACGCTGCTGTTCACACTCACTGCTCATGGACAAGATTCTTTGTGTGTGTGTGTGTGTGTGTGTGTGTGTGTGTGTGTGTGTGTGTGTGTGTGAAAGAGAGACTTTTCCAACAAGCATCTGTGGAGTGGATCAGGCGCTGAAAGGACTATGAAAGGATCTATTGTGACAGCAGGACAATAGCATAATTTCAGGCTGTTGCTCCTCCCTGGCTAAGCAGCAAAGCTTGCAGGAGTCTCACTTGTCCCACAATTGACTAGTCCTACCACAGACAAACTCCACAGTCTCTGGCTTGGTGGCATCTGCGCGTGGACACTTGCAAACAGAGGGGTAAAGATGAGAGAGATGACAGAGTGAGAAAGAGTAACTGCTTGATGGGCAAGACTTTAAGACTTAGAGGCAGAGGATGTATAGTGAGGCAGACAGTGAATGTAATAAAAGAGAAAAGGGTCATTGGGAGATTGAGAGGGATAGTCATGTACGTGTGTGCGCGCTCACATGGGCAAAGGGGGACAGTTGGCTTGAATTTGACCCAGATAAACACAGAAAACAGATCAGTAAGAACATGTTGGAATGTTCTGTGGATGGATGCCGTCTGCTTGTGTTACAACTGTAAAAAACAAAAACAAAAAAAACTACTCTTCATTTTTATTCTTTAGCCAGCTTGATTACCCACCACTCATAATCATTGCACTCCAATTCACACTGGGCTGCAGTCCCCTTTGTTGTTTATGGAGTGAGCAATAATGAGAAATGAATGACGAAAGCAAATAAAATTTCTTTGAAATCCCTCTGTGAGACCGTTAAATGGAAAATAAATGTTTTACCTCAAGGATGAAGGGGGCACCAGTGTAGTTAATAATCACCCTCATTTGAGATGCACAAACACTTACATACATAGTCCTTGAACAGACTGCTGTAAAAACGCACTTTGAAAATAAACCTCTCTTGACGCCGTCTCTCACCATCACGGTGAAATGAGATTCCTGCAGAACCCCCTTAATAAAAGTCCACTGATCAAAAGCAGGCCAAGCTATTGTGTATATTTCATCATATTTCTGCTGCAAACAGAACATCAGTACCTTGCTGCCTTGTCTGGCCTCTGCACATTGCCCTATTTAGTCAAAAAATTGTGAGGTAAACAGTCAGCTACAGGGCAAACACAGTCTCAGAGTGTTATGCACAAAAGGTGGACTAGCCAACTTTCCCCTGTGTTTTTCCCCCAGTGTTCTGTTTTAGTAATGATGACTGATCTGGCTAATTGTTAATCTGGTTAGTTAATGAACAATATTAATTTAGCAGTTATCAGCCCAGATAAAAAATATCATTGTGCTTGTACAGAGGTGATAGTTTTAAAAAGGTCACACATGTGCTTATAATTGGGTTTTTTTACAGTAGCTCAAATTGTTACAAATTATCCCGTTTGTCTGATGCATGGAGTCAAACTACACAGCACCATTTTTACTTATGAGTCGACTAATAAGCTGATAACACTGCACATCACAAACTTTTGTTGTTGTTTTTTTAACATTTAAAAAGAGCCTACAGTACATTTCAGTCAATAATCACTCTTAATAAGAATTATATCTCTGTGTGGGGGTAGCTCCTTTTTCATGCATCAAAGATTGTCAACATCTCAGTCTGTGTAAAAGATGCAAAATAATAAATAATAACACATTTTTTTCCCATAATAAATTAGAAAGAAAGCTACATCGTGTTTCAAAGTGTAAGTGAAAGAGACTGCCAGGGAGAGTACCAACATGTTCTTGGAAACGAAATGACGTCATGCTAAACAAATGAAAGCCACAAGATCCATGAAGTGAAAACTGAAACAGAACTGAAAAATCCCCCATCTGAAGGTTAACACTTTTTTTTAATGTGATAGTTTTAATAAATTGTAATAACAGTAGCATGTTTATCAAACCCTAAGCAGAAAAAAGAGAAGTGCTGGAACATTGAGGTCTTCTTTAAATGTAGCAGCTACTGACACTGAACACACATGCAGCCGAACAGGAACCGTCTCACAGGGTTACAGAAAGCTGAAGGGACCTCACTTTAGTCATTCATTATTTACAATATCAAGATTACTGTAAAAAAAAAAATATATATATATATATATATATATATATATATATATATATACACACACAGATTTTTTAATGTTTCTTAAAATGTCGACTGGGATTGTGTAGAACTACCTCAGCCCACTTGTCCCGGAACACGAGAAGCAATTGAGAAAATGGATGGATGGATGGATTTTTTAAAGTGACTGGCTCAGTAAATGGATAAAGAAAAGCTAGTGTGACATGGTGAGTAATTAACTCCCTTGCAAAGTTCTTCCTTTACAGGTTCTAGCATCATCGTCTAGCTTCAATAACTGCTGGATAGCATAATGTTATTTTATTGTTGGCGTCACTGCTGCCACATCAGTTGGAGCAGATTTTTCATATTTTGACCACTAACTGAATAAATTTAGAAGACATTGTTTTGAAAATTTCTAGTAACAAGCCTAAAAAAAAAAACACTTTTCATGGCACTTCACCAGTCCCGCCTGTGGCTGAGTACAATGGGATTTACCCCACCCATAATTATGTTGTTCCTATTTACACTTTGCTGCTGCCCATCATTTTTAATGTGCGCTTGCATCTGTTTTCCTAAACATGTACTAGACAGAAGACTATTTTTAACAAGCTTAAACCCCCAACCAGTTACTGCTGGATTTTAAATTGTTTGAAAGGGATTTCTTTTTACTTTTATAAACTATTTTTGTTTTAATTTACAGTAACGCTCCTTTTTTGTCTAAACTAGAAAGTGGATAATGCCATAGACTGTCTCTGACCAAGACCACAGCCCTGTGTCAGCTCAGCCCCTGTTTTCATGGAAATTCCCCTCACAAAAACACTATTTAACAGCACTTTAAAAAAGCAGGCCTTAAACTGTAAAAAGGACCTCAATAAAGCTCCGACACTGAGATTTCCATTGGCTCCTTCAAATATCCAGACGCACAAAGTATCTTTAAAGGTATCGGGACAGAAAAGGGACACGTGTTTTAGAGACATGGGCTATAGAGAACACACAGGTTAGAATTTAATATTTGCCTCTGAACGAGGTGTGTCTGTAGGCTGTGCATGCAAGAAGGAAAATGATCGGTCCCCTAATGAATTATTCCCTCCTTTTCTCTCTCCCATCCCTATTGCATTCTCTCTTTCATTGTGTCTGTCTGTTTGCATCCTATTGTGAACTAAAGTGTATAGTCACCGGGAGACAGTGGGTCTTTGTCCTTTGGGTGAGACTGGGAGGGCGAGGCTGAGTTGAGGTGGGGTTAAAGGAGGGGCTACATGGGGATAAGTCAGGGGGCAGTGAGAGAAAACAAGGGAGGGGTGTGGCAGGGCAGTTGGGTGGGGCGGGTGGGGGGGTAAGCAGTTTGAAAGCAGAGAGGGTATTAATGGGGCCTTTGGGATAGTCAGGCTCATGAGTGCCAGTGTTGAGAGTGTATTTAGCATGGCAGCTACTGACTGCAGTGTTTTGAAATCTGATTTTGAAAAGGCTTTTGAATGCAATCATAACAGTAATGAGCACAGACCTCTTTCGACTGTGAACCAACCACCTGCTCCTCAGTGCAGCAGTAGTACAATGTATAGCAGCTTGGGATGGCCTTGCTATGGAAGCTTGTTGCTTCTCTAACACGGCATGCATATCCACAAAATTCAGTAGGCATTCAATCGCTTCACAGTTGCACCAACACCAGGTGTTCTGACAAATACCATGGTTAAATAGATCCAGAGCCCCTCCACATTAATCCAGCCTGGTTCAGTAAGTCTACAGACCTACAGCCTTTGCTACTCTGTGCTTTATCACTTTGGACCTGCTAATCCTGAAACCATAAGAGCTCAGCTGCCCCGTACATCACCACACATCACACTAAATCCTCAGTTCGGGAGGAAGCCGGCTTCCCAGCACCTGTCCCATTCCGATGCTTTACAGCTGAGCTGCTGGCTTCACTTTAGACCAACGCTATGAAATATTACCTGTGGAAATAACGCGGAGGAGGAGAGGAGTGTGCAGAGTGAGGGAAAAGGTGAAATATTTAAAGCAAAGACTGAAAAAAAATATGTTGCAGAAAGAAGGAAAAAAAAGAGCAAAAGGGATTTGGTAAACAAAAGGTCCAAAAGCAGCATTAAGATGGAACAGTTTGTTTTTGTCTGAATTTGGCAACAGAGCATCTTTCTCCAAATAAATTCACCTAACAGAGCTTGAGGACCCATAAACAGTCACACAAACATTGGTCTACCTAAATTCTAGAACTGGGATGCCAAGAGACCTAAAAACTCTCCATTTAGACAAATTATTTTATTTCTTCAGGCACACGCATGCACACACGCGGTTACTGTTGTTTTGAAGCTCACCGTGAAGGTTTTTAGACTGGATTAGCCTCAGGGGGCCTCAGGGGGCTAAGTGATCATTAAAACCTGTCTATATTGATCTGTAAGTGGTGCATCCACCACGGCCTCTGCCTCTCAAATCAATGAAAGAAAAAAAAATACAGTTCAAGATCTTCTGACCACTTATTAAACAAAATTTTTTGCTGTATAAGGCTGCCTTAAAGCAAAAGCCTTGAGTGTGATTTTGTTTAATATATACTAAAAGAGGTTTAGATGAAGGAAAATATGAGCGACGTGTAACCACATTTCCAAACAAACAGGAGAGCCTGTTTAAGCTCAAGGTGCCACACTGCTGCACTCAGCCAAGCTGGTCATTTTCTCCCCACTGGGAAGCCAGTGATCATTAAGGGGTGTTTCCATGTTACGTAAGATGGATTTGCTCTGCTCTGACGGACTAAAATGCTCAGATGTTGGCAGATATTCAGATGTGCTGTTTTGACACAAAATATGAAATTTTAGCTATTTCTGAAAACTGAAATTATAAAATGGGTGAAAGTGTTTTTCTGGAAAATTTACACATGTAGGGAGTGTAAAGGAATAAGGATATAAATGGGGAAAAAAAGGGTGCTTGAAAAAAGCAGTGCTTTTGTGATCTATCCAATAATCTGTGTGTTTTTGCAAATATACTCCAATCGAATGCACATCTTAACTCAGTATATCAAATTCAGCTGGTATTTTTTGTTTGTTTGTACGATTAAGACATATTATCACAGTGTATGTCTCTCCTATTCTTTCTCCCTCCAGTTGATGGGATCCTTTGTTCTGGCAGTGGGACTGTGGCTACGTTTCGACCCGGAAACTGTGTCTCTGCTCAGTGGTGATAAGGCTCCAGATACCTTCTTCATTGGTGAGTTGCCATAGCACACCTTAGCTCATCTTTACAGCCAAGGCTGGCACATTGTAAATGTGTAACAATACACTAATTCAGTCAGCACAAGGCTGTTGATTCAATACACGTGTGGGTAATTCACCACAGGTTTTGTTACAAACTCTGTAAAATCCATGTCAGCTAAATGTGATCAAATGTGTTTTCGTCACCGCAGTTGGTTGTTTCACTAGTAAGGGCCAGCTTTGGCTTCTGTTTTAAATAAATGCAGCCAGGAAACCACTTTAAATGGGTCAAGGGAAGGTCTGCTGTTTCTGTTAGCAATTAAGCTGAATATTACAAATAGAAATGGGAACGTAAGGAGCAATCTTCTTATTTAGACCAGGAACTTTGAGTGCCCTTATATGATAGATGTCCAAATAATGTTTTTTTTTTTCTATGCATCAACTCATTTCAGAATCAAACATTTTCTCACATTTTTTAATTTGAGGTTCAACTTGGTGGCGTCAGGTGGACCGAAACATAATGTCCTAGAGGTGTTCTGTTGGATTTAGGTCAGGCGAGTGTGGGGTCAGTCAGTGGTATCAGTTCCTTCATCCTCCAGGAACTGTCTGCATGCTTGAACCCAACACCCACTGCACCAGCGTACGGTCTGACAATGGGTCCAAGGATTTCTTCCCGATACCTAATGGCAGTCAGGGTGCTGTTGCCTAGCCTGTAGAGGTCTGTCCATGGTCCTCCATGGATATGCTTCTGCAGACCATCACTGACCCACCACCAAAACGGTCTCCTGGAATCTCCTCCACACTCTTGAGACTGTGCTGGGTGACACAGCAAACTTTCTGGCAATGATACATATTGATGTGCCATCCTGGAGAAGTTGGACTCCCTGTGCAACCTCTGTAGGGCCCAGGTATGACTTCATGGTACTAGTACTGACACTGACCCTAGCCAAATGCAAAAATAGTGAAAAAACAGTCAGAAAAGATGAGGAGGAAAAAAAATGTCACTGGCCTCCTGTTTTGAGGAGTCTCATTGTTCCCCCTCTAGTCCTCCTGTTCTTAATTTCATTAATACCAAAGCTGCTGAAACTGATTAACAACCCTTGCTGCTACTTAACTGACCAGATTAATATCTTAGACGTTTAATTGACATCATGCTGTATTCTGATAAATAAGTTTTCCTTTCATTTTTTTGAGCACTGCACAATCGCACATTCACAGGGCTGTACACCATCTTTCAATTGGTCACTCTGAAGCAAAAATTAGACATAGCATAATAACAAAGTGCTGAATGTGGAAGGGAAGGAGTGGATCTGCAAGGGTTTTCATATGGTGAGCACATAGACATGATATCGGCAGTTTCTTTTTAATAGAGGAGATGCTGCTAGTGATGATTGTTACTTTATTTTCCTCTCCCAGTCCAGCTAAACTGCTTAGGAGGATAACACTGTGTAATGGTAGACGACCTCTGGGAGAAACATGTGCTTACAGAACCCGGCAACATTGTTAAGGCATTTCAACACGTCTGAGAGTGCCTGTGAACTGAAGTCAGATGTGATTTCATTGAGACTGGGCGGCCTCTGACGGGTCCTCTGAGCCTGAAGTGCTACACATGGATTTGACAGCGAGTGTGTTGTGCCCACAGACACAGCTGAGAGTCCTCAACAGTTGCTAAGGCTTGTTCCCATGGCATCAAACTCACGTAGAAGCCATCTTTCCTTTGTACTTTAAAATTATTTTTAAGATTAAAAAAAAAAAAAAAGATACAATAAATTAAGACACAGAGTAAAATGGGAAAATCAGTTTGATTTACAATGCTTTTTTTGTTTTGTTTTGCTTCCCCCCCCCCCCCCCCCGAGAAACAGTCTTGTTTAGCTTGTGCCACAGTGAGAGCAGCAGCACTATTTGTCACCAGATGGAAGAAATTAAAAGTTAATTAACTATCTTAAACCGACAGCACATTTAACACCTCCGGCTGTCCTCTAAACACTTTACAGGCAACAAAAGAAAAACCTGGATGGTTACCGTAATACACAAAGTTTTATTTTGACAAACCAGAACCATCTGAACTGTCTTACGCTGACCTGACCCCATATAACTGAGAGCTTAGGCGTCCGCTCTTAAACCACCCTCTGTGGAGCTGTTGCCTCTCAACAGACCCTATTTGCATGCTGCAGACCAACCTGTGATGTACTCTTATGTTTCCTAATGAGACCCTAAATGGTTAGCTTAGGGGCATGACTTGAAGCATCCCACTCAGACCCCCCTCTTAATCAGACTTGCTATTAAGAGTATTTCCTGAGGATGCCATTAAAGAATACAAGAAGGAGGTCCACTTTTAAAAAGGGATATGGCAAAGCACCAATATACATAGCAAATAGTATAGTCAGAAATGATAATGCCACCGTTTGGTTTTCTTGGCACTAGTGACGCCCTCAGATTACATTCCTGGTCCTATGCTGCCCCCTTTTGGTGACTCTGTAACTTAATCACCCTAAGAGCAAGATATGGGAAAAAGCTGAGCATGTCAACATAGTGCAGTGGTGTATCACAATGAGGCAGCTTTTCATTGGTGTAACTGACCTGTCACAGTAATTGGTATCTTATAGGTTAAAGTAAAGCATTTTTGTTTACCATTACTATTAGAGCATATTAACAACATTTTTTTTTTTTATGTTCCAGGTGTGTACATACTTATTGGTGCTGGCAGCCTAGTCATGTTGGTGGGTTTCTTTGGGTGCTGTGGAGCCGTTAGAGAATCTCAGTGCCTGCTGGGTTCAGTGAGTAAAAATGCATACAAATCATAGGCAAAACCCAAACTAAAATCCACCTTTGTCATATTTCCAAGTATTAAGCACTAATTCTTTATTTCTCTTCAGTTCTTTGCTTGTCTGCTGATCATCTTTGGGTCGGAGGTGGCAGCAGGGGTGTTTGGATTCTTAAACAAAGAAAAGGTATGTTTATTTTTTCTCTGTTTTTGAATACTGCAAGCAGTATGAATACTCCAAATTCACTTTTCCTGTCTTACACAGATAATTGAAGATGTCCAGAACTTCTACGTAAAAACCTATAATGAAAACAGCAACGGCACACTGATCATCTCTTACCAGAAAGTGGTACATATAGAAAAAATAATTATGTTAAACTACATATAAAAAGCATCATTATTTTTTAAAAAAAAAAGAAATGTAGCTCATACCATGCCTTGTCTTCTCACATTTGTTCTTACCACTTTAAGCTGAGCTGTTGTGGAACCACAGAAAGCCGATGCCCCGATGCTGAACCAAATAAAAAGGTAAGATCTTTCAACAGTTCTAGACATCCAGCAAAAATTTAGCTCTGCTCCTTTGTTGTCTAATGAATGAGCCTGGTGAACATGCTGGTGTACTTGACCTGAGCCAAACCTTCCTCTGCAGGACTGTGAGACAGGTATCAAAGACTTCTTCAACAGTAAACTCTATATCATTGGATACGTGGGCATAGGAATTGCTGGCGTCATGGTGAGTTGGGAGAAAGTCAGAAACACAAACACACACACACACACACACACACAATGACTGATGATAGTATGTTAATAATGTGATTTCCTTTGCAACAGATCATTGGGATGATTTTCAGTATGGTGCTCTGCTGTGCCATTCGCAACAGCAGGGAGGTCATTTAAGATGGATTCTTGCCCTCTACTCTGAACTGCTTCTGTATCCAGCCCAGAAAGACTGTACAGCAATTCATATTAAATGTCATCTCCTGTCCATCAAAAGGCCAGGGAGCCAGGAAGTAGAACATGTTTGAAAAAATTCCTTTCCACTATGGTGCTCATCCCCTCCCTTGTGCATTTTTTTTCTTTTTTTTACCCTTGAATTGTTCCTTATTTATTTCCCATCCAAAGCAAAGTAATACAATCTACCGTTCATAACATTCTGGGAAGACATTCACACATCATGTGGGAACAGTACAAATCCTAATGCTGAGCAGACAACCTGTCATATAGCTTTTCCTAATGGGCCACCACAAAATTTTAACCCACATACTATCACAGCAGTTTCAGTGCTTTTTCACACAGCCTTGACAGTGACCCCTGAGCTGTGGGAAACTTAAGCCTGAGAGAGCAATCCAAGGTGAAAGCTGCTGAGTTTGCTTATCTGTGAGCACAGAAATTAAAACACACACACACAGAGATATGCACAGACATACTGTAGAAACACAGCTATGTTGTACTACGTGAGACCACAATCTTAACAAAGATTTCTGCATCTCGGAGACAGTCCTGATTGGTTGAATCAATGTGGAGTGCTACTCATGCATGCTGTATTTTAATCCATCAGGCATCCATTGGGATGCCCCAGCACTCTTAACTCTTACACACATACAGCATGCACACATACTGTGTAAACTGCTCAAACCACTCAGTAACCAAAATCCAGTTATCTTATTAAAGGACTAGTTAATACTATGCGGAATCCACTTATTTGATTTATTTAAAAGAGTTATATGAAAAGATTGATGCCACTCTTGTGTCTGTACAGTAAATATACATTGTAGCCATTGGCCAGTTAGCTTAAATTAGACTGAAGACAGTGAACATGTAGAAGAACACATACGATGTGTTCAGACTTGTTCTCAGTCTTTATTTTCTCATGTGTTCAGTATTTACACTAACACAATTAACTTATGGATGTAGCTTCATATTTGACAAATATGAGAGCACTATTCATCCTTTTCATCTGACTCTTGGAGAGAAATTGTATTTCTCAAAACTCTATTATCATATCTTTACACAACTAAGCTAGTTTGTATCATCATGTGTACTTGTGTACATGTGTATTATATTGTCTACTTTATGTACTATGTTTCCAAGCTGATGTGTACTGATGAGTAAGGGAAGGAAGATTGCAAAACGTACCCATATTATAAAGGCTTCCTGAATATATTAATGGCAGTTAAGAGGAGTGCGTGGGGTCCAATCAAAATAATCTCTTATGTTAGAAAGCGTCCCATCAGTCACTGTATAGAAGACCCAGATCATGTGGCAGCATTTACAGGCTAAACATACACTCCCCTCCAAAAGTATTGGAACGGTGAGACCAGTCCCTTTTATTTTTGCTGTGGACTGAAAACATTTGGGTTTGGCATCAAAAAATCAATTCGAGACAAAAGATCAACATCTCGGTTTTGATTTCCAGGTATTTACGTCTGACACACAGTTTATAAGATGGCACCTTTAATCTGAACCAATCTGTTTTTCTTGTGAGCAAAAGTATTGGAACAGATAAACTTAAAATAGATTCAAGTGAATAAGACTTATTATTTAGTTGCAAGTTCTTTGCTTGCAATAACTGCATCAAGCCTGTGACCCACTGACATCACTAAACTTTTGCATTCTTTTTTTGTGATGCTTTTCAGGCTTTCACCACAGCCTCTCAGTTGTTGTTTGTTTTGGGGGGGTGGGGGGTCACTCCCTTTAGTCTAATGGTAAAAAGGTAAAATGTATTTGTATAAATCTATAGGGTTTAAGTCTGGAGATTAACTAGGTCAGTCTAAAACCTTCCACTTCCTGTCCCTGATGAACTTCTTTGTAGTTTTGACAGTGTGTTTTGGGTCATTGAAGATGAAGAATTTCCCAAACAGTTTGGTTGCATCTTTCTTTAAATTGACAGACAAAATGTTTCTGTAGACTTCTGAGTTCATTGTACTGCTGCCATCATGTGTGACATCATCAATAAAGATTAATGAGCCTGTCCCAGGAGAGGCCATGTGGACCCAAGCCATGACATTGCTTCCACTGTATTTCACCTGTGAGCTCGTATGTTTGGCATCATAAGCAGATCTTTTCTTTCTCCAAACTTTAGCCTTTTCATCACCTTGGTAAAGATTCATTTTTGTCTCGTCAGTCAGAATGTCTGAGGCTCGTCTCTGTACTTCTTGGCAAACTCCAACCTGGGCTTCCTGTTCTTCTTGCTAATCAGTAGTTTGCATCTTCTGGTGAAGCCTCTGTACTTTTGTTCATGAAGTCTTCTGCTAACAGTAGATTGTGATATCTTCACTCCTGCCCTCTGGAGGTTGTTGCTGATGCCACTAGCAGTTGTTTTAGGATATTTCATCGCAGCAGCTTACAATGTTTCTGTCATCAACTGCTATTCTTTTCCTTGGTCTACCTGTTCAACATTTGTTACTTAGTACACCAGCAACAACTTTCTTCTTCACGACATTCCAGACGGTTGTACTGGCTATAGCCAATGTTTGTGCAATGGCTCTTATTGATTTTCTGTTCTCTCTCAGCTTCACAATTGCTTGGTTTTCACCCATAGACAGTTCGTACTTGGTTACTCCTAACTATAAATGCACAGTCTGCACAGGCAAAACCCCAATCTGAAACTGAGCGCTAGATATTCAGCTCTGATTCATTGTTATGAGTACATCAATGGAACAGGGCACACCCATCAGTCACATGTTCCAATACTTTTGCTCATAATAAAAATGGCTACTTGACAAAAGGTGCTATCTTCTGAACTGTGTATCAGATTCAGATGTGAATCCCTGAAATAAAAGCTGAAATGCTGATCTTTTGTCTCATATTCATCTTTTAATTCAAACCCAAATGT
>JAMQGT020004286.1:0-82419 GCA_024447675.2 Pterophyllum scalare | reverse complement strand
CCTGAATTTCATTTAGCTGCTTAAGTTTTTGGAGTTCTTATTTCCACTGTATTCATAGAAGATGACTCATAGCAGAAAAATCTCAGGTGGATCTACTGACATTAACAGTGGCTGGTCTGTTGTGTAGTCTTGGTGAGGTTCTGCACTAAGGCCCAGTATAAGATAAATGAGGATTATTTTGAATCATGCAAAGCCACTTCTGTCGAGTTCAAGAATAAACACCTGGAACTGACAATGAACTTAATAGATCCCTTTTAATTCTACTGGTTCCATGGTGTAGTGGATTATACATTGGCATAGCAAGTGAAAGATCGCTGATTTGATCCCAGTAGGGGACACATTCCTTTGGGGGTGCGTCGGGAAGGACATCTGGTGTCAAACGCTGCCACTGCCAAATGAAACATGTGGCGTTACCTGCTGTGGTGATCCCTTATAATCCCAAAAGTAGCTTTGAGTTACCAAAATGCCTGCTATTAAAAGGGCCAGTATTCCGTGTGTGTGAACACCCAGCAAACATTTTGACATTGAATAACTGTCGGTCGGCAGTATTTTTCTCAACGTCTAGTTCACAGACGTCATCACATCATCTGTTCGAGTTATGTTTTCCGTGTTGCCTGGATGTCCTTTTTAGACGTTGCAGTGAGAGAACGTTTCTGCTCAAGAATTATTTTCTACAATCAGTTAATCAATTTAAAATGAAATAAATGAAAACGTTTATCGATAAATATAAAAACTAACAAAAACCTCACCTTGAGGGTGACTCGAACCTGCAGCCTCTTTCTTTTAAATCCATGTCCATTGTTTAAAAAAACAAAGACATTTGATTCCTTCTTTGCAGTAATCTGATCTATAGTTCTCACTCTGTAAGAGACGGTCTGAGCTCTATTCTGCGTGCAGTTGTCAACATTGGTCCATCTGTGGGTCTGTTTTTGCAGTTCGTACCGCAACCGGTTTGGGTCAGAGAGATGATGTTGGGGTTTCAACTGTGTTTGCTGAACTTGCATGTGTCTGAGAAAAATAGGAGACTGTTATTTTCAGTGACAGCAGTAAAGTGATTTGTTTACTACGGTAGATGAGTCTTACAGATTTTCAGCAAGTAATTTGTTTTTGTGTCTGTGTGTGTTGCTGTTCACCTAGGGGTACACAGAGAGACTGCGTCCTCTGGTAACTGACGGAGTGTACTTCATGCACAAAGCTCTTACTGGACCCAGTAAGAAAATCCTGGTGGAGGGAGCCAATGCTGCTCTCCTGGATATTGACTTTGGTGAGCAACAAGGTGTTTTTAACATTTTAATTGAGGAGACAGATGTGTTTTTTGCTTCCTTGTGTTAACAGATGTTTCTCTGTTCAGGGACTTATCCTTTCGTGACATCTTCTAACTGCACTGTTGGAGGTGTATGCACTGGTCTTGGGGTGCCTCCATCCCACGTTGGCCGAGTGTACGGTGTCGTCAAAGCATACACCACCCGGGTGGGCGTTGGTGCATTCCCAACAGAGCAGGATAATGTGAGTAAAAAGACGCAGGTCAGGTTTTAATAGTGTTTTTTTTTTTTTAAAAAACATCTTAGATTACGTCCCAAGTTTGATACTGCAGTTTCTACTTTGTGTCCAACTTGGACTGATCAATAAATCTTCATATTGTTACTGTTTCCTTCGACTGCTTTTTTCCTCTTTGCTGTAACGTCATCATTGTCTACAATACCCAGTATTGTAGACTGCATGACAGTGGACTGTGGTTGCACTGGGAATCTGAATGCAGGGTGTTGCTAGAAAACATGTCAGATTTTCCCAACAAAACAAAGGTATTAAAGCAAGTAGAATTGGTGTGATTACCACTAGAAATCATGAAGTATGCTTACTATTTAATTTTTTTTTCTCTGTTGCTTTTCCCCTTAGTCCTTAGCTGACTTTGTGTGTATCTTCATTGCTGTGCAGGATATTGGGGATCTGCTACAGAGTAGAGGCAGAGAGTTTGGTGTGACAACGGGCAGGAGAAGGCGTTGTGGTTGGCTGGACCTGATTTTGGTCAGATATGCCCACATGGTCAATGGCTTCTCTGCGTAAGGAACATTAAAAACATTTCAGAATATTTTCCTCACTGGCTGATGTAATTCCTGGCATCATTGCTGTTTTTAGGAATAAGCTCCACCACGCACTTGTTCTGTTGTGATCAAAGCTGAAATCCTTTTCCAGAATTGCCCTGACGAAGCTGGATATTTTGGACACACTGCCAGAGATTAAAGTGGGCGTGGCCTATAAGGTTAATGGAGAAGTTCTACCAAGTTTCCCAGGTATGGCATGGCAGAATGTTTAAAATCTTTAATGTTACCTGCAGGGTCACAACAATGTAAAAAGTTTAAAAGATGTCCAGAGTAGTGGTGAAAAGCACATCCTCATACATTTGAGAGTCTAACAGATGATCATGTGACATTTTTAAGTCTTGGATTGTTTTATAGCTGTTTCAAATCTGAAGTAGAGAGAAGTCTAGAAAAAGTGCTCCAACCAGACAAGCACAGTACTGTTTGTGATTCATCGTCGTTAAAAAGGAGATTGAGATTGATTCCTGACTTCTCATAGGTTTTGAACCGCGCTCTCCGAGGTGACTGTTTTATTCCTTTGTGACCACCCGTGGTGGCTTATCTTCTCCTCAGACAACCTGAACAACAATATGCTGAAAAGTCATTATAGTGGGTTTTTTTTTTTTTTTGTGAGATGCATAGAAACATGTTGCCTCCTCCAAACTTTAATGCCAGAAATATAACTACTGAAAAAGAATCTGGTTACACGAGAATGAGGAAACGTTTCTCCAGGTTCTTTATTTTACATGGGTCAGCTGTTCCAGGCAAGAAGCACAACATCTTGAGTTTGTCAAAATCTATTTGAAAGCACATTTATCTTCTTCAGCTCTCTGTTTGTACTGGTGCAACAAACTGAATTGTTAAGCTAATGAACTGGAAGGTTCTCTGAGCTGCACCCAAACAGTATATTATTATTTCTCTTCCTTAATACATTTTTGTGGGCAGTGTGCTGGATTTTTTTTTTCTAATTTTGTGAGCCATACTTTTCCCCAAATGTTGCTTCTATTGTAGCAAATATGGATGTTTTGACACAAGTGAAAGTGGACTACGAGACGTTGCCCGGCTGGTGCTGCAGCACAGAGACAGCTCCGGAGTTACGAGGAGCTGCCGGTGCAGGCACAAAATTACATTCAGTTCATCGAGGACTTTCTGCAAGTGCCAGGTTTGTAAAGAGATACTCGACTTTAATGGGGGGGGTAGACGACTGCAGCCAAACTCTCCGTACGCTTTGCCAAAACCTGCCAATCACATTTGGTCTTTGCATTTTCTCATTTCAGTGAAGTGGGTTGGAGTCGGCAAGTCCAGGGAAAGCATCATCAAACTGTTTTGATCCCACCGTCATTCGCGCACCTCTGCAGTCCTCGGTGCCAGCTCAGTATGATACCTTCAGGTTTTCACAGGTTTACCAGAAGAGTTTAAAATGCAGACTCTATCCTATAGGAATACTTGACCAGCAAAGGTACCTGTGAAACCTTTAGTCGCTGCTTATTCGTCACATCCACAATTCTTCAGATGTAATTTATGCATTCCACTAATTCTAGGTATTAATCAGGGTCTTGGTGTTTTATTTTTTATTTTTTTTTTAAAGTTAGTACAAACAAGCCAATAATTTTTGCAGTTGTTACACAGTATATTTTTAACATTTGGGGCTAATGTAGTCTATTTGACATCTGCTCACCATGCAGTTATTTTTTTACATGTAGAGCCACTGATGAACAGGTGTGGAAGCCTTTTGTATTTAAGGGTTATTTCCAGGCTTTAGAGGGAGAGCCATGTTGTGATTGTGAACTTTTCTACTGAACAATTTTAGAAAACCTATAAGAGTCGGTCTCATTTATTACGTTTGTAACATAGTCTTCCTCATGATTTTTGGAATGGGACATATTGCTTTAAAGCTATCTTAAAAAAGAACAAACACAAATTCACACTAAACAATTTTAGCTGAAAACATTTTCACATCCACACGCAACTTTGTGTTCACCTGTAGGTCCATCATGCCAGTACTGTATAGTGCTTACTGAACCTGCTATTAAATAAAAATCAATGAAAGGAAATCCAAATTGAAATGATTGTTCTTTTTAAAAAGGAAAATCTAGTAAATGTTTTCCTGTGAAACTCTGAGTGCATGTTTTATTCTAAAACTTGCTCTGTGACAGATCCTGGTGCTCCTGATGATTTTAGCAGACTGAGAGAAGACAGGAAGCATGCACCTTCATACATTTTTCAGCCAGCCATCACCGTCAAATATTTTTCTCTCAATCTTTCTTCCTTTTCACTCTCCTCAGTTAACGTTGACTTCCTCTAGAGTTTAAAAGCTTTTCAGGACGGTGGAGGTATTAGATTAAAGTGTAAAGTGGATTCTTTTACCAATCGATAAGCGGTGTAACGGTGTACCGAGCTTCCCAGATATTCTGACTTTCTAATGGGTTAAAGGCCCCGGACGGCCACACAGGTGTTCTCAGCTACTCCGGCTGACTCAATCTCACGGTGATGATGGGTTTTGTTTTGGTGGGAAATTAAAAGATTAAAGCGTGTCAACAGCAAAGATTGATGCATGTGTATTAAAACTAGTAAGATAGATCGGGAGATGCCACCCACACTTAATTTTGCTCATAACAGTATCTCATCCCAAGTGCTGAGCTACTTCATTTATTTTGCACCTCTTACTGTTGTAAATTCAGAAAGTACATTTATGATACCCTTATTTTAAAATGTTGACTGCCTTTCTTCTGAGTGTGTTTACTGCTCAACTATGGGCCATGTCCCACCCTAAAGCTGCCTCCACACAGTGATTTGCTCACCGTGCATCACTTTGAAGCTGACTTTTGGTTGCTTGTGGATATGTCAGTCTCTAGTTGCTTAGGTAACCCTTTAACCTATTTACTGGCAGGTCATATGTCAGTCAACAGTATACTGTGCTCTTATTGGTAGTCACTTCAGTTACTTGGCTCAAAGTTGAGAAAGTTTATCTCGGGTTCCGCCCACTTCGTGTCTCAATCCATCGTGTCTTCCTGTGGTGTCTTCCTGTGGCCGACTCATTGACTTTCTATGGCCTGCAGTCACCGTGGTGCTCCTGTGTGGATGCAGCTGCAACCTTCTGATAAAAAGCACAACATATCTTCTAACTCTTTTTCCACCAATCCACTGCCAGGGTGGAGTTAGCTTTGTCTTGGGGGTCTGTTAGAATCAGTCTACATGTAAGCTGCCATGTGGCACAACAAAATGATCTGGTCCAAAGTTGAGCCACTGTAGTCAATGCCTTTGGGCACAGCTACAAAAAGAAATTCACCACATCACCCCAAGTTTCACTACATAACACTACAAAATCTTTTCAATGTAGGCTGGTTCTCTTATGGCGCCGAGGTAGATGTGGCTCATCATGGGCACCGTGTTGGTGGAAAAGAAGTGCTAGAGGAAGTTGGAGCTGTGGGTTACATCTTCCATCTTTGGGCCCAGCAAACTTGACACAAAATAATGGCACTGGCCTTTTTTCCATTGAAATGCATGGAGCTAATTCTAGGTAAGACACTGGCACCTGCAGTGCATTGCTGGAAAAGAGGTACTTGCTTTGTAATTACCTGGAAAACAGTACTTGAATTTTACAAGATTAACACTAAAAACTGTTCAATTGGATTAACGCCGGATAATCGATTCAGAATCCTCACAAGAAAAGGCTCCGTGGTATGAACGTGAGATAACGCCACGATGTTGGTCCTTTGAGCCATTTTGGGTTTAAAGCTTTTGACCTTTCAGCTATTAAACCAAGCATTGTTATTGCTACTGCAGTGGACACAATGAAGCAACTTATAATTACATTGGTGGGCAGTTTGTTTCAAATTGAACTGCTGTGTTTTGTATTATGCTTAAACCCTGATTGTATGCACTCATGGCTTCTTTTCTTTTTAACAATATATGATATGCATTACAAGCAAATTGGTAAAAGAGTTCCTAAAGACGTAATATGTATAACCACAGATCACAATGAATACATCAAACGAAGACGTTTTGTTTGTGCTGCTGTAAAAATTAAAAACGTGTCTGTTGCTGATGTTTGTCCTGCTTCTGCACATTGGAAGTGCATCTTCCCTTAAATGACTAAAGTTGCAAACGTCTGCTAATCAGTCAATTTCCAGTCTAAGAAGTCCCTACATCATCAAAAATGCCAGAAAGTGAGCTTGCAGTAGATGCAAGGAGGCCTAATTGAAAATAAAGTGCTCATAATAGCAGTGTAGTCCTCCTCCTCTGCACGTTTCTGCCCCCTTCCTTCCTCTCTTTTATTTACCATCTTTCTTTACATGTAATTGGGCGCACGTTTAACATCAGGTCAGTCTGAGCGTTTGTCGTCTCAGGTGTTGGTCCCTGGTTAGCTCTGCCTCTACTTTTCCCACTGGGTGGACCTCCATGAATTCACCTTTGTATTACAGTATCACACATAACTGAAAGGACACTTTTATCAACAAGAAGTAAGTAACTGATTTGCATGAGCGACTCTTCGTGTTATTTGCCACAGATGCCACATTTACTAGTATAAAGTACGAGCTAAAAGCTGAATTGTTATGAATTTTTGATTCCTGCGTGACCTCTCAGAGGAGTATATTTTGGAAGTGCTTTTCTGTTACTCTGTACAGTTAAAAAAAAAAGAAGGAAAAAAAAGGCTTTTCCAGCTATGATTTATGCAGTAGGAACATGTTAGGGGAGCAGCCCCCTCTTTTTCACAGCGCTATCTGTTTAACATTGAATTCTGCATTTCTTTCCCCTTTCCTGTAAACCTTCCTCTTCATGCCGTCATGATTTATGCATTTGGAGTAATAAGACACCTGTTTCACTGCAGTTGGACAGATTTCAGTTTTTGAAAGAACCGAGAGACAGCAGCTCTCACGCAGATTGAATTGAAGGAGCTAAATGCATTTAACAGTTTATTTGGCGAGTGCATATAATAAATCCAATGCTGTTGCTCAGCACGTATACAGAGCAAGTACAAAGTATCTACAGGAAAAGATGGAGACTGATTTGTCAAGCTTATCTCACTTAACGCAAACTCATTTGACAAATGCATCTGAATGCATTACAACATAATGCACTTGTCTAAGGAATTGCTATAATGCTGTAAATACATGCCTGTATCCCTTCGTTGTTTAAACTCATAAGGTATTAGCTGGTGATGTATTGCTAAGAGGACACTGCCATTAATTCATCTGTTACACCTGACTGTTATTCAGCAACATGCACATTTTACAAACCTACTAAAAAAGGCATTAAAAAGGTGGGACGCTATCTAAGTGAATCCAGGATGCAGTGGATTACTTTTAACCCTCAAATAATATTTTTGACTAAAATATAATTTTAGAATTACTTTTTAAATAATGTGTATATTTAAAGAAAACTCTCAAATGTTGTAAATAATTTTGGTTTTCTTTGTCACTCTTGGCTGGTTTTGAAGCCTCTGAAAGCTGTCAGCTGTTCATCCACACAGATCAGATCAGTACCAGAGTGCATTTGGGTAACAGACGTTCCTGAAAGCAGCGAGTAGGTGCTTGGCCCACTTGTCTGCTCTGGTTGCTCAGGTGTCAAGCCGCGTGTAGTTCAGGATATCTCTGCATTTTGTTCTAGTTCTGTTATGTAATCATCACGGTGAAAAATGACAATAAAATCAAAGCCTGTAATGTTAAAAACAAAAACCCCAAAACAGATATCAATACTGCCACACAACTCTCTGTTATTGTTGCCACACCGATTCCTGTAAAAGTCTAAAAAGGAAATACTGTGCATTCAAGTAAATATATCATAAATGAACATGTAAATAAAGGGCATGAATAATACAAAGACAACATAATAAAATATTGGTACTGAATTTTAAATATGCAAATTTTTTATTTAAAAAAAGTCTGGAAGGGGGCAACACGTGACATGAAGTTATTCAATGGCAAAGAAAAGGACATCTTTGCTTCAAATCTAATGCTGGAGGGCTGCACTGGGTCACTGTCAGTGTTTTATTCATCTCTGCATCCACAAACTTAAATTTAACTCATCCAAGCGAAGAAAACAAATCTATAAAGATCCAGAGAATACATTTCCCCTCCTCCACTGGCTCGAGGTGAGGTGGTAAAAACTGTCCTGCAGGCGACCAGAGTTTTTTATATTTTGGTATTTTTTAAATTAGTGTTTATTTTTATTTTCGTTTTCACTTCATGTTTTTATTTTATGTTTGTTTCCAGGGTGGGTTTGCTCATTTCAGCTTAGTTTTTAATCATCCAAAGCAGGGGCGGGCTGGGGTTGAAATTCAGCCCGGGAGCTTGGTTTGGAGAGGCCTTTTATACGATCGTATAACTGAGCAGCAAAGGGGGGATCAAACCCACCCACCCCCTTAGCTGGTGTCTCGCCCTTCAACTCTCATAGTGTGCTGGCTGAGCTGTTGTGTTTGTAGCCCCTCCTGATGAAGAGCCAGCTCCGATAGACCATCACTGTCTGCACCTGTGGCCGCGAGAGCTGCAGCGTGAGCGCTGCTGTGCTTAATTGGGTAAAAACAAAAATTTTGATCACCTGCCGGTTCGGGAAACCCCCCGAACGTCCCGATGGCCACCGCGCCCCTGATCCAAAGTCTCAAACTTCAGGCACGCTGCAATAACACATTTTATCAAATTAACAAAAACTAAGGATATTTCCGTTCTATTTTTTTATTTCAATTATTTTTCCAAGTTCTAAAAATATCGTTTTTTATTTTAGTGAACTAAATCAGTATTTTAAATACTTTTTGGAAATCGTGTACATTGCGTCCTCATGTTTGTTGGATCGCCGCTGAAGCGCCGGTTACCTGCCCTTACTAGCCGCCAACAGCAGGTTAAAACGTGGCGGATCGTCTGATCAAAGGAGCGTGCACTTCACAGCCATATGGGGGTATTACGGTAATTGTTGCCGGAAGTCCGGAACGGCCGACACCTTCGGGGTTATAGGGTTTCAATCGGGGTCGGTGGGGCATTTGTGCACATGGCGTGGGTAAGATGTACATCTGTGAAGGCACCATTTAGATTCTGTGTGCGCTTTTTTAAAATTTTATTTTCAGAAATTGTTCGGCTCTGGTTTGGCCAGAAATTTAAAGTCATTCTGATGTCACCTCCCTCAGGCTACAGGACAGTGACAGGCCTGAATGTTTCGCACTAATCTGCAGCTGCCACTTTAGCAATAAACAGCAGCTCTGAAAGCACATCTGTGCTAAAATTACCTCATGAATTAACATATAGATACCCACAACTCTTGCCTCAAAGACGATGCTAACAACACACTGTAAGTAAGTAAAGCCTGTTTATAATGGTGCTTTTCAAGACAAAGAAGAGTCACAAAGTGGTTTAAAGAGGTATTGATAAAACCCAGCTGGTTCCACCATCTGTCATCACAGCAGAGTTGGAGTGACACAGCAGTACACACCCTCACCACTGACCGCCACAGCAGTCAGCTAATGGGATCACTCTCAATCTTCTTAATCCCAAAACATTTTTCAGCCACTTCAAAGTTGTGGTTTAATAGCACCCCCTCTGAGCTCTTCAAACCACCATCCCTGATTTAGCTTTAGCATACAGCAGCACAGTTATCTTTTGTCTGGTTGGATCTCCAGCATCCCTCAATTGTCCTGTTTGCCTGCTTTCAGCTGTGGTTGTCAGGGCCTTCAGCAGAATACCAGCAGAGCTTCCATGGTGAAATGGCTATGTTTGCCAGAGCAGTACACCAAGCTGGGTAGGATAAACGGAGTTATTGTTTCAAATGGAACTTTAAGAACTTTGAGTGTAGAATTAGATGTGTTGGATTCATAATCGATAACAAAAACAAACACCTTTGTGTCCTCTTGGTTCAAAAGCAACAAAACTGTCTGTTTTCTGTCAGTGGGCACCATTCTACAAACAGATTCAAGCGTTGGATGATGAAACAACAATGTTTCTATTCTGAAACATTTGTGTCCTGATGAGAACGATCGCTCCCAGGAGGGCAATGCCTCAGAGCGTTATGGACAAGGGGTCACTGAGTGATTTGAAGAGCATGGATTGGCCTTCTCTGTTACCAGATCTCAACCCATCTCAGCACTTGTAGGAAATTTGGACCATCCAGTTGAACAGTTCCCTCCACTGACTTCAAAATACCAAATGAAGAAATGTCTTTTTGAAGAACAGTGTCCATTTCTCCAGCTCCTGTTGGTATTTTGTTTGGACAGTTTCTGCATCATAAAACACTGTAGCCATTAGAGGTATTAGTTAAAACGTGTTAAACAAACCAAAAATGCTAAAGGTATTAGATTCCTCAAAGGCACCACTGTTGACCTTTTTCACAGCAGGTTGCTGCTTCACATGGTTCCCCACACATCCTGAGCATCTGTGGCCCAACTCATCCCAGACCATCTCATTTGGGTATTGATCAGGTGATTGTTGAGGCCAGGTGATCTGTTGGAGCTCTCCAGTGCTCTGCTTCTCGGTAAAATAGCTCTTCCAGAACCTCAGGATGTGTACTGTTGAAGAACAAGTGGCGTTCCCACAAATGCTTGTGGGAACATTATTTTCAGAAGGTTGCAGTGCATTGCCTTGTGCTAAATTAAAACACATCTGAACCCTAATCCTGTAGGTGAGAAGGTGGAATCAGAATGCAGACTGTCGAGACACAAAGAAAAGAATAAAACAAGCCATCACGGACTGAGCAGAACATATAACAATAATTCCAAACTCAAAACCATGGCTCTAAAACCCAGGATCGAGCAGAGGACTCCTGCTAACAGAAGACCCTGTGAAGATGGATGAAATATTCCACAGTCAAATGTGTTTTCTTTAACACTGCTTTCTGTTTTGTGTATAATTCCGTAGGTGCTATTTGAGCTTTGATGTCTTCAGTATGGTTCTACAAGTTGAAAAATTGTAAAGCTAAAGAAATAGATTTGAATGAGTAGCTGTCTCTGTAGTAGCTGTATCCCTAATATGGTCATCCTAGCCTCACCCACCTGCTGCTTAAGCCTTCTGTTTGCCGAGGGGCAGCCAATCAGAAGAAAGTTGGCCACTCAAACGACAAACTGAGTGGCTACACGTGCAAAAGCCACTCTTGCAGATACCAAGAGTAAAAATATAGAGCTGGATATGAGTGTAATAAATCACCTAAAACACTCATCTTACTGATCTAACTCTAAAACCAGGACTCTGCACAGAAATGTCTTGATCTGAATGTTACTTTGGATGTGTGAAAGTTCACTACGCTTTTTGGATGTGCCTGAGAAACCTTATCCCCACCCCTTGTAAACACACACACACACACACACACATTGGTAACAGCAGCAGTTCTTACTTGTGAGGAGGATAGGTTACTGAGGGCTGGGTGAAGAGTGGCTGAGCTGGCTTCCCGCTGCAGAGTCTGCGGAGTAACACCAATCAGACACCAATAAATCTTAAACATTGATCCCACAGAGATAGCTTTGGAAATATGAGACTTCAGCTACTTTTACTGTAGAGAGCTCACGCACAGGAGAAACACTAAAGTTACAAAATAAAGCAAGCGATCCAAACTGCAGCATGTGTTTGTGGCATGTCTAAAAACTTGAAAAGACACTGATCGAGCTAAGTCAAGCTTCACCTCTATCTCCACCTCCTCTCGCTCTCTCCCTCTCTGTCTCGCTCCAGTTCACTCCCTCACTATCTATATAAAGTCAGTTTGATTGAGTATCTTTTCCTCTCTTGTGCATTCAGCACCAGCCTTCCTCTTCACACACACTCATGCTCACACACTCACACTCCCAGTATGCGGCTGCCTGAACTCTTGAAGCGCTCTACGTGAGGTGGCCGGTGCTCTGGATTCTTATGATCCTGCATTTTGAGGTAAGCGCACAAGGGCTGGACTGTCTGGAGTGCCGATCAGTCCCATGAATCTTATGGACCCAGAGGGACTCTAAGTGGTAATAAAATGGTATCACGATGGATGGCTATGGCTCGGCTGCTGCAGAAGCACTGCTGGCACTTAATGCAAGGGATATTACAATTTCCTTTTGTTAGGTGGTGCATAATCAGTCTGGCATTCTGTGTTACAGTCTGAGATATGTTTACGGTGGATGAGCTGAATATGAGCTTGCTGTTTTGGTGTGATGAGTCCTTCTTGGTCCATGTTTAGCTGTTTTTTGGATAACTGTAGATAAGCATGTTCATTAAACGACCACAGTTACACTGCTACTCACATGGGCAATCTTGTGTTGCTTATCAATATATGTCCTATTTTAATGACTGTTTTACAAATCTATGAGATTACATATACAAATAATATATAAAAAACAGATATTTAAGGTAATTTTGTGCTGTTAAAGGATGTGTTTCATATATACTCCTGACTGGAACGTGTTTAATTCAGTAAATGGATCGTCCCTGTGTGCATTCCTAGCAGCTGTAAAGTGTTTGGAGTGCAAATGTATTTTGCTGTCATAGTGTGACAATTTATTGCTCTAATTTTGGATCAGATCCAGCAGACCTGCTGACGACAGCGCCGCAGCCACCACACTTTAGAGGATAGGAGCTTCTTTTGTTTGTTTGGTTGGTTATTTTTTTTGTTTTACAACCACTAATGCAAAGTGAATTGCAAGTGGCAGGCCTATTAATCCCAATGACAAAATCCTTTTCCAAACTTCCCAGACTTAGGCGGTGAGCGTATCGATCAGTTTTTCAGCTCCACTGCTGTAACAAACTGCTTGAAGTGAGATTGCTTTTTTGAGCTGAATATGACCAACACCACACCGTACCTGCTCTGCACTTTCTCATATTCCTCCTCCAATTACTGATCAAAATCACCTAAAGGAAATAAAACAAATCATAAGAGTTTTGGGTCTTTATTGTGCATATGGGTTCTATGGGTACAGACAATGTATGACACAACAACAACAGAGCTGCCACGCCTTGGTGCTTCGTTCTCGATAATTGTCTATCATTGATTCTTACCACTGACAGCTTTCTTTTTTTAAAGGAAGTGAGCCCTCTTTATTAACTGCATTGAATGCTGAATCACATAAAAATCTGTCTGTGGGCCTGTGTAGTGTCCCCTCTTTCAGAGTGTGAGGGGGACGGGCTACCCGGTGGTTACAGCTCTAGGGACTCCATCCTGAGACCCAGAGCAAAGAGGGACTGGAAAAGAAGAAAACGTGGGCAACTAAGGCGGCTTGACAGGTGAGCTCCACTATTATGGTTGCATCTGTTTTCGCCTTTCATGGCATGGATCACTTATGTTTGTAGACACTCATGCAACATCTGTTCAAATTAAAAGCAGGTCACAGAGCAGGCTCTATATACTGGATGTTGCATTTACTGTGTGTCAGCAGTGTGGTGATGACTGAATCCATTTAATGCCTGGTGTGCAGCTAATAGTCCGGCTGCTGTGGGCTTGTGCACAGCCCAGGGCTGTCTGTCAGCCTCTGTGGTCGGTATGAAACCAGTGTGCTTGTGTGGTTGCTGATGTTTCAGCTGCAGCAGCTGGGAACCAGGCCACTCCGGCACTGAGGCTGGCACAGAGAAGCAGCAGCCTGCGTTTGAACTGAGTGGAGGTGCAGCCATGCGCTGCTCCACCCTGCTCGCCATGTTGACAGGGGTTCTTCTCTCTTGGTGCTGGGGGCCGTGGTGTTCCGCACCCTGGAGGCTCTCGCAGGAGGAGGGCGTGCACATGAAGCTGCAGGATACACGCCGGGAGAGTCCTGCTGAACTTCTCCTGTGTCAACTCAGACAAGCTGCAGATTCTTATAGAGGTACAGACAGGACCCTCTCACTGTTAGGCTTTTATTTTGGAAATTTTTTTAATTGTTTTTTTTTTTCTATTTTACAATTTCCAGTGTGGGTATGGCATCGTGTTGGTAGATAATATGATATTATATAAGATGATATGATAGGAATAAATAGTGGCTTACTAAATGCGATAAAAACTGCACAGCAAATATCAGATGACGTTAAAGTGGCGCAGTGTAAAGTGTAGGACTTATTGGACCTTCAGTTTTCAGACTTTTATGTAAATGTGGATGAAAATATCAGAAAGACTACACTGATTTATTTATTTTGTCAGCTATAATGTTATTAAAGTAGTGGTTTTTTGGTCCATGATCCCTTTAAATGAAGTCTCATCTATTTGTGATGTCTCATCACAGGTTAGTGGCTTTACTCGAGTTTTGAGCAGTGACATTAACATAACTTGTAGACCAACAGTAACGCCTTCCTTCCTCTGTCACTGGCATTTCAGGTGTTTAATGAGATGACTGCACAGTTTTAAAAGAAATCTTTTTTTTTTAGTTATTATAATTTTTGTCAGTAATCCTGAAAGCCGCCAAATTAGTCTGTTGTTCCTATAATGTTATAGCAACTTATTTTGCTGCTTCAAACCAAATCAAAACAGCATAAAGAAAACTTTGAGTTACTAAAACGACACATTTCTCCTAAAAAAAGAGACTCTAGCAGTGTCCAGCTGCAGTTTTTTTTTTTTAATACATAAACAAACTCCAAACAAGTGTCAAACCTTTGATACTGGCTGCCTCTGTAGCTAAAAATACACTTTTGCTGGGTGTGCGACACACACCTGCTTCATGTTTTATAAGCACTTGGGACTTGGCTGAGTTTGTGGATCCTTAGGATGATCATTCAGATATGTGTGATGCGGTCAGTGGAGCTCGCTGGTGACACTGTGAAGCAGCGCAGCATGTTGACTGTGGGCCACATAACAGGTGCGGTCAGAGCAGCTATGTAAGGACGGGGCCGCTCGAGCATGCGTGCGACTGCGTGACAGCTGATCCGTGCACGGGTCGAGGGTTATGAGCCCGCTTGGCGACTTAGTTGTGATCCTGAAATGCTTGTCCTTGCTCTAGAATGAACATTGTAAATTATTTCAGCATGCAAAGTGATCTGTAGATGCACTCGGTGACATTTGACCAAAGGACATGACAGCAGTAAATTGACTTGCCCTTGAGCAGGTATTTTTTGTTTATATAGAGGAAGAGCATAAGAGATTTGGTGCATTTCTTTTCAGGAACAACAACAACAACAACAAAAATGCTGATCAACCTGAAAATTACAGCTTCTAAAATACACTCATAACATACAGTCAGTGATGTGACAATAGCTGTTGTATGGTGCAAATGGAAAAAGAGAGAAAGGATTAAGATATTTTGGCTGGACCGCTGCACATTTATAGAAATACACAATGCACTTAATGACAGCTTACAAAAGAACTGCTGTTGAACCATTGTGGCTCAGGTTTCACTAAACCAATGTCAGGCGTTTCATAAGGTGCTAGTTGTAGTTTCCCTCTAACAATCTGTCCTCAGAGTAACATAACGTGTCATACACCGCACGATACTTTATCAAAGATCTTGTTATATTTTCTACTAACAGATACCGATGTGGTGGATCATGTGTAAGGTAATGTGACACACCTGTTTTTGAGTAAAGTTGTGGTAAAAAAAAAGAAAAAAAAAAGGGTGGTGCATCCCAGGGAAATTTTTGGCCTTTTTGACGTATTTGAACAAGCAAAGATTTGATCTGCTTTGAAGCAGTGCCTGCAAAGAAAGGTGCTGTACTTGAAAAGCTACAATTAAATTTGACATTTTCAGTCAATAAATGACTAGAAACAAAGATAAAAGTGAAGCTGTCCATTTACAGGTCGATTTATGTCCCTACCCTCACCTATGGTCATGAGCTCTGGGTACAAGTGGCAGAAATGAGCTTCCTCTGATGGGTAGCTGGCCTCTCCCTTAGACATACGGTGACGAGTGCAGCCATTCAGGTGGGGCTTTAAGTAGAGCTGCTGCTCCTACACATCGAAAGGAGCCAGTTGAGGTGGTTCGGGCATCTGACTAGGATGATTCGTGGGCACCTCTTGGGTGAGGTATTCCGGGCATGTCCTACCGGGAGGAGGGCCCAGTGCAGACCCAGGACAAGCTGGAGAGATTGTATCTATCCGCTGTCCTGGGAACACCTCAGCGTTCCCCCGCATAAGCTGGCTGCGGAGAGGGAGGTCTGGGTTTCCCTGCTTAGAAGTTGTGGAGTTGCTTTCTGATTCGTGACTACCTCTAGAAATTTGTCTCTGAAAGCCTTAGGGAGCTCTTTAGATCTTGGCATGATGACACCACCATACCAGATGGAGCAGCAGACCCTAGATGTCAGAATTAAATAAGACATATTCAGCTGTCCCTCCATAAAGAGGTTCTTGCCATTGCCAACTAGTGCCAACTAGAGTCTAAATTTATGGGTTTGAAAGGGTAATAAATAACAGGGTGTACTTACTTAACTTTTTCCATGTGACCTCATGGTCTGGCTAACGGTGCAGGGTTTCCTTCTGCATGTCAGTATCACATGAATGCGCCAACATCATTTTCTAAGTTAAAGAAAAACAGAAAGCACTAAACTTTAAACTGAAATCTGAGATTAGATAAGTAAAATTAAACCTTTTACAGCTGCCGATTAGTTGGTTAGTTAGTTGAAATTTAAATAATTATAAAAAAAATCTCTATAAAAACATAAACATTGTCTTTGAAATAATTCATGAAGCAAATGTGACATCCCCTGCCTCCTGTTTCTTCAATATAAAAATGATCTAAACAATCTTGGCCCTCGGACCATGTGACAGAAAATTATTGTGATTACTTGTAAATAATAATAATAAATTAATTAATACTTTAAAATGTTATTTGAAGCCTTGAATCAAATACATCTATGATGTGAACATTATTATAGCGCTGGTGTGTTTTTGTAATTGTCATCTGCTTATATATTGTGTATTTCACTACATCTGTGAGCGAGTTGTGTAACGACCATGAAAACCTGAAGCTTTCACTTATGGTTAGCATTCCCAGAAAATTTCCTGCACACAGTTACTAAGCGTTGCCTTTCTGGCTCCAAATCATTCCTTTCTGCGGTGCACAGAGTACACAGGCTGAGACTGAGGTCCACATGACTAACCTCATAATTTGCCTCTTGCTTTTAATGTAACTTGAGGAGTAAAAGTAACTTAATTATAGTATGCCAGCCCCTCTAGACACAAAACCTCACTGCAGTGTCTTACTGTATCCACTAGAATGCAGGTAAAAGCCCGCTGATAGCCAAATGGTAACTGCAGCGTGACTGGCTTGATTCCTGCTTCAAACCTATACTGTTCCTCGGCCGCTTCACCATCAGAAGCTACACACAGAGACCCACACACACAAGTCTTTATTATTACTGCACAACCTACTGCAAAGCTGTAACAGTTCTAGTAGCTCCAGCAGTTCACATTAATGCACAGACAGAATTGGCAAGCACAAGAAGTTCAGTCAGTTTCTGCCACTCTGTTGGGACAGATCTACTTTGCAGTAGATATTTATACAATCTATAATCCAAACTATTAATTGATTGGTTTTAATGATGTCCGCAGGGACCATGTTAATTCATAACCTCATCATACTCAGGTTTATATTCAGATAACTGAATCAGGGAATTCGATTTTCTGTGCTGGAAGTGGTTCGATATACTTGGGACAGAATGGAGCCGTCACAGTTGCTCATTGCTGGTAACTTCCTGCTTTTTATCGTCACAATGCATCCTGTGTGCCATATCAAGGATGAGTTCATTCATCCATGTGTTTGTTAATATCTCTTTTCCAGTAAAACATTAATTACTGAAGGGTTTCATCAACTAAGCAGTAACCTTTCCCCCACCGTCCCATCCCAGGAGGTGGTTGAGGCAGTTGGAGTAGGTGTGGATCCCTCAGGCAACACCACATTTGTCAGCAAATGGGATGCTGGCCAGTGCCTTTTTTTTCTCAGGGACCATCATCACAACCATCGGTGCGTGTCCAGCTAAACGTTATTATTCACTGAATGTAGTGATGAGTCTTTAAGCAACTGCTCTTCTACCTCTGACCCCACATGTGCAGGTTTTGGAAACATTTCTCCCAAGACAGAAGGAGGGCAGTTGTTCTGCATTTTCTATGCCCTGGTGGGAATCCCAATGTTTGGTATCCTGCTTGCTGGAGTCGGAGACCATCTGGGTACTGGATTGAGGAAAACTGTCGCCAAGATAGAGACTCTTTTCCTGGTCAGAGCTTAGAAAAAATGTCTTCCTTACTGTCACTGTATATTTACTTATCCCCAGACTATATGTAATAGATGGGCATAACATTCAGGTCGGAAAAGTGGAGCCGATGCAGAACTTCTACGCCTTCTAATGCCCATCAGAGATCAACACCTATAGTTAAAAATAAAGAAATTGGTGTGAAAAAGCCCTCAGTTCCCTTGATCCATCCTGTTTATGGTCTCAGTTGCTATGTTCAAGTCTTCTTAAATACAACATTATGCTTACTTGGTAAATTATGGGTCCCATTAGTGTCAAAAATGATAATAAAGTAGGATATGCTTCGGGGGGAGGGGGGCTTTGCTGTACTGTGAGCACCCCTCATTTATGGCATCTGGCTTCAAAAAGCTAAGATAGCAACGGCAAAAACTCTCAACTCAAGGCTCAAAAAAGGGCTTCACACACCACTGGGTGATGTCACCATTGCCATGTCCATCTTTTATATACAAGCTACATACTCATGGCACTAAGTTGTTTCTCCTTGCTGACAGAAATGGCGAGTTAGTCCCACCATTGTGCGTGTGATCTCAGCCGTCCTGTCCATCCTGCTGGGCTGCGTGCTCTTCGTTGCACTGCCAATCTTCGTTTTTCAAGAGGTGGAGAAGTGGAGCCTTCTCGAATCGGCCTACTTTGTGGTTATCACCTTGACCACAGTGGGGTTTGGCGACTATGTTGCAGGTAGACAATCAGCCACCACGTTTGCTTGACGTGGTGCACACAAATTCTCTGAGTAGGAAGGATGAAAATGAAACTTTCTGAAGTTTCCTTATTTGGTGCTGTTTGGTTAAGTTAATGGGGGAATCATGGTTTGGAATAAAATACATATTTTTTAAAGACATACCTGTGTATGGGTCCATGCGCGTCTGTACACCTCCACATAAGTTAGAAAATATTTGATTATTTCATTTAAGATTATGTGTTTCTTTCTTGATTTGTTTGGTTTTGTCTGTCTCTCTGCTATTGTTGTTCTTTGTTGCAGTCCCTTGTTTGTATGATCTAGTTGTTGCAAATAACTTTGTAAAAGTAAATACAGTAAATATCTCCTATAACCTTCAAAAGAAAAGTTACAGATAGTAGCCAAGCAGGGAATCAAACTGTCAACAGACAATAAAATGCTTTGCATTTTTCATTAAAAAAAAATACGACCCTTTCAAAATCTTAAGCAAACATTAGAAGCAAACTTCTCTATCTGCATTAAGTTTCTCTAAAATTTCCCTGGTTATGGCAGTTCCACTGTCTAGACCAAGTGCAAACCTCCATGGCTGGAAAATTCTGAGGTGCCAAAAACTGTAGTTCCTCTAGTGGCCACTGGAGGCAGGCTCCAAAAGCATCTTGCTGCCCGTAGACTGCCATGTTAAAATGCCCAACTAAACAGCATTAAAAGATGTCTTTACAGCCAGTTACAGTACATTTTTTGGTCTCTATGGTCTCCTTCCTCTATACCAGTTTTACAGCAGGTGAATATTTTGATTCATCATCCCTATTAAAGTTTTTAAAGGGCCCTGGCTGCTTGGACTGGCATACATGATAATTGAACTACTTCATTATTGATAAACTGCCATTTGAAACTTATTTCTGCATCTTTTTTAGAGGTGAAGCTTAATTGAACCACACAATATACAGTTTGTCATGTAAATTGTGTAATAATATGTAACTAAAGCAGTCAAACGGTGGAACAGAAAACATGCTGTCCTCCTCTGAACTGCAGAGTGGAGGAGCACACCACCAAAAAATACAGAATGAGAGAGATCTGATGTGAGGTTTTGCTTCAGACTCCCGAATAACTGAATCAGTGCTCACCCTTACTTCATGTAAAGAGGAAAAGGGTCGTTTTTGCCCTAAGGTCACAGCAGAGGTTAACATTTTCAGGCCAGAGGGTACATGTACATCCCATTAAATAACCTGCAGGTTTTTGTTTGTTAGTTTGTTTGTTTTTATTATTATTAAGAAGAGGGTCTTTCCACTATCAGCACCCTGTGCTGTAGTCATATCTTGCCAATAGTGGACATGCTGCTCTATAAAAATGTCCTCTGGACATTTTTGTTGTTTATGTAATGCAGCTGAAATGTGTTCACAGTTTCCATTTCAGTATAGCGTCTTCATATCACTTCCTTTTTCATAGTTTTTTTTCTTTTTCATTAAACATATTGATCAGTTGATAAGCAGCAGCTGTGACTTAATTAATCATCCACAAATATAGCTGTCAGTTGTAATACATTAAGTACACTTAGCGCACACAATGTCATAAATTATTTATGATGATTTTCTTCAGAGATTAATTATTGATTATCTAGTCTGCTATCTTAACAGTTTATTTACTCCACAGAAAAGGATGGCTACATGGATGGATGTGTCAATGTGTTGCCCCCTGTTTACCCCCTGGTTCTATATAATATGTCTATGTGTCAAAGGGGACTCAGGAAAGGAAGGGAGCGACCACTGGTACAAGCCCTTGGTGTGGTTCTGGATCCTGCTGGGTCTTGCGTATTTTGCATCTATCCTGACAATGATTGGTAATTGGCTCCGAGTTCTATCAAAGAAGACCAGGGCTGAGGTACTCCTGTTCCTTCATGTTTGTTTTATCATGTGCTGTCCCCACCACTTCATGTCCAAACCATCTCTGGTTTGATCCTTTCCTTTCAGATGGAGGAACTGCGAGCCCATGCCACTGACTGGACTCAGAATATCCAAAATATGTCGGTGGACTTTCGCATTCCAGGAAAAATTGACGACCCCTTCAAACGGCGCAAGCGAAAGCGTCGCCACGCCTCTCGTAGCCATGGTCACAGTGTATCAGCTAACGGGGTCCCTGAGGGCAAAGAAAAGCAGCATGAGAGTCAGTCAGAGTCTGGGTCATACTCCTCTTCATCATCATCCTCCTCTAACGAATCAGGGTCTGGATCAGAGTCAGATTCTCAGGTCACTCAGACGGAGCGAGTGCCTGAAGAAAAACCCCCAGAACCAAAACAGGAGGAGGCTCCTCCTGAACCCCACCTGTCCCAGCCTCTGGACTACTTTGGGGAGAACCTTGCATTCATTGATGAGTCCTCAGATGCTCAGAGCGGTAAACTACCCTTGGATCCCCTGCTAGATCCAACAAAGCTCAACCCTCGTCAGCCGAAGAGGAGACGCCACAGAAGGCCAGTTCCTCAGAGGAACCACAAAATCAGCAACTCAAGCGCTAGCAAGAGGGAACCCAATGGAAACCCCAGACCAGTTCCGGATCTACCACTGAAGCCTTATGAATGAAGTTGAATCTAGAAAATGTACTGAGTCTTGTTGACAGAGGAGTTTTCACTCTAGTATATATATATATATACTGCCTGCATACAGACATTCAAGATAAAAAAGGATGATGAAGCCTTAGCCACATGTGGTTTTGCATTTAGTGTTCCTTAGCATGTGAGTGTTTATGCCTCCCTTAAAGATGATGAAGAGATTTTTTTGCCAGTGTGCCCTCTACTTGGTGAGGAATTACTGCCCTCTGGTGGTCTGAGACTGAAGTGCAGTACTGCTCTATGAAAATGCTTTATACTCATAGAGATAAACTTAGTACAGCAGCACACCGCTGTGTTGAAGAGAGGTTATTTTGATCTGAGACAGTAACTGCTGAATCCTTCCCACAAATAAACAACTACTTGAGATCCTCTTGTACATTTTTGGTATGTAACAAAATCTTTTTTAAACCCTGTAAACTGCATAATATTTGCATTTTGATGGCCAAATGGAGTTACTCCTACTGCACTACATGAATCTAATAAAGCTTTTTTTAAAAAAATGAAACAACCAGCATTTTATTATCATACATATACGTATAAATTTTATTATTTTATTTATATAGCACCTTTAAACTTTGACAAACAAAAGCCAAATACTAAAGTCGAAACAGACGAATAAAATCTTAAAATCAGTTGTAAAGGAAGCCAAGATTGGGGGTGATATGATACCATCTGCCAATACCACTAAGAATCTCAGCAGCTGCGCTTAGAAGTTGCAGGAAGATAGTTACTTGTTGATTATACAAAAAAGAAAAGAATTGGAATAATCAAGAAAATAAAAGTATGGATGACTCCAAAAGGAACCTGCATTGCACAACAGAGGTGAAGAAGAGAGCACAGGCAGTGTGGAGTGGGTCGAGACAAGTGTCAGGGGTGATTTGTGATAGAAGGAAAGCAGAAAGAGTGAAAGGGACGGTTTACAAGATGGTAGTGAGACCTGCTATGATGTATGATCTGGAGACAGTAGGACTGACAAAAAGACAGGAGGCAGAGCTGAAGATGTTAAGACTTTCAATGGCAGGGACCAGAATGGACAAGATTAGAAAGGAGTAGCATCAGAGGGACAGCTCAGGCTGAGCAGTTTGGAGACAGAGTTAGAGACATGTGCAGAGGAGGGAGAGTGGATGTATTGGACAAAGGATGTCGAAGATGGAGCCGCCAGGCCTCAAAGGAGGTTCATGCATGTAGCAAAAGAGGATATGCAGAGGGGTGGCGTGGCAGAGGAGAATGCAAGGGATAGGATGAGATGGAGGCAGAAGATCTGCTGTGGCGACCCCAAAAGAAGTAGAAGTAGAAGAAGAAGAAGATAATGGAAAGAGACTTTGGATAATCTGGCCAAGGGGACGTAAATAAATAAGCAAAAACAATGAACCTAAAATTCAACATTATGGAACATTACATCTAATATGAGCTGTAAATGATGAATAGTTACCGAAGAATAAAACCAAACAGCTGGAATGTCCTGAAAACCAGGCTCAACAAGATGAACCTCCATCATTCCCCATCTCTTATGCTTTTCCTCACTCCTGGTCCAGGATTAAAATCCATTAAGCTGCTTGAGCCCTTCTGTGTGGAATTTGTGTGGGTTTTCTCTGGGTACTCCAGCTTCCTCCCACAGTCCAAAGACACGCTTGTTAGGTTAGTCAGTGATTCTAAATTGGCCATAGGTGTGAATGGCTGTCTGTCTCTCCATGTTAGCTCTGTGATAGACTAGTGACCTAAATGTGTACCCTACATTTTGCCATATGACAGTTGGGATAGGCTCCAGCCCCCCTGCAACCCTAAATTGCATAAGCGGCTAAGAAAATGAATGGATGGATGCCACCACAATCCACCGGTGTCTGCTTTCAGAAAAAAGAAAGCACTTCAAAAATGAAGAGACTTTCAAAACTCACTTTCTAATTTGGGAGCATGATTCGAGAATAGTTTATCCCTCCTCATCTCAATAATTGCTCAATTTAGACTTAAAAATCTTCACATTTCAACGAAAAATCTTGCCTTAGCATGCAGCCATAGCGGCACAAGACATGGCATAAAGTTACAAACTGCAGCAATGAGAAGAAAGGTGCATCATTCTAAGCATGATCATATAAGTCCAGCACTGACTTTAAGGCATCTAAAAGGCCAGGTTAGGTTGGTGGAGACAAATCAGGCACATGCTGCCAGGTTTGAATAGCTTACACAGTTCAGTGTATAAATAGCATTAAAAAATGTACATTCTAGTTGTCAGTATATCCTTTTAAGAATGTGATGTATAGCTACTCATTTGACCCGTGTAAGTGAGACTCTGTTTGAAACCCTAGCTTCTTTCAATCTGAAAATGGCACCAAGGACACGGTACAGCAGCAGAGTGCAGCTCTTTTGTTCTCTGTCTCTCTTTTCTGAGAAAAGCTGATGTGCCTTAATGTTGCAAAATATCTGATACACAAAAGTAGAGGGTGTTACTAATGTAGATACACCTCCTCCTCCTTTTAAGCAATGAATGCTGACTTAGTTGTCTTTGAACGCGGCCAGCAGGTGGCAGACACAACCAGTACCTACGATTTAACTGTACTTCAGTACATCTGGCCTTTGACTGAAAGCGCAATTCTCCCGTTTTTTTGTGCATTTGTGATCACCTAGATTTCATATTTGCAGCCCGCCTTTAGTAGCCTTAATGCCTGCCGTCATATCTGCGTGGTGAGTATGCAAAGCGCAGACATCACTGCGCCTTTGGAAATCTGACACTCTCCCCGCAGGATATGTAAAAAGAAAAGGAACTGTTCTGGCATTGCAATCAGGAAGTCAGGAGACAGCAATGATGTGCGGCGGCAGTGGGTGACCTTTAACTGGAGGACACACACTCAGCTGCTATAACGTCATCAGCACCGCTGCTGCAGTTTCCCTGTGCTGCCACCAGGGGACAAGTAGTGAGCACATGAGTGGGCAGGATACTGACCTGGATTTAAAGGGTAAATCCACCCCAAATTAGAATCCGAGTGTATCATTTTTTTTATAGCGTTGTACATATGCGAGCTCACTTAAAAAAAAAAAAAAAGAAGAAGAAGAGACGCAGACTGCAGTGCCCATATCCTAAATCTGCTCCATGTTGAGGACGTTTGCTTATTTTCTGACTGACCAATGAAGCTCTACTCACAGTTGGATGCTGCACATTTCAAACAAAACAGACAGAGTTAGAACTCACACGACAGTCCTGAAGATATGATCAAACCATGCTTCTCTGATCTCAGTGCACATTTGCAGATGTTGATCTTGCTATGCATAACCACCACAGCATGGCACAGCAACAAAAAGCATTTGGTAAGCGTGTTTTTTCTCCTGTGCGCCCTCCCTCGCTCTCGCTCCCATTTTTGGTCATGACTGAATCTGTATCATCAGCTTTTTAATTTTCAGATGAATGGAAGTGGACTAAATTAAGCCTGCTGTTCAGTCCCTGTCTGGATTCAGTCTACTACAGACATAGTCTAATAGTAAGTGTTTGCAGTATAGCTGGAGACTGTTTTCTGTCAGTCTCGTGCTATGACTCACTAATGCAGTGCCCAGTGCTTTTTGTGGACTACAGAACCAAAAAAAAAAAAAAAAAGCTTCCTGTTAGAATTTATGTACCCTATCAGCTGACACCTGTCTGAGGTCATGACCCGCTGTAAGGAGCACCCGCAGGGGACGTAGACGGCATCCACGGTGGCTTCGTTCCCGAACTTCGTATATCCATACTCAGCAGCATGGCCCATATCATTACGCTGAACACATCACACAAACCCCTTTCAAACAAACCCTATTTCATGGTCTGTGTGTAAATCTAACGAACATAGCACGACAACTGACCTCTAACCGGATAATGCAGAGACTGCACAGGTATGATGCATGTGCGCATGAAGATATTGCAGTCTCTGCAGCACAGGCTGAGTGACCTTGCTTCAAGGTCGCAATGACACTGCCGTCGATTTTCCCTGAAATGCGCGCTCCAAGATCCTGCCCCGAGCCTCGAGTCCTCGAGCGCGCATTCTGTGTAACCACACCGAGACTACACTTCTTACACATGCCGAGTGTCACTGCAGTGCTTACTGCTTCAGATCAACGGACCAACCTATACTGGTCTGATAATTAGAGACAGATAATGTTGGGGTGCTTGGGGGAAATGTCTCAAACAAAGGAGGCTGCTATGATTGATGTATATTTCCCTTTCTTTTCTTGATTTCCCCCGACTTTCCCACATCATTTGGAGCAAGGTTTTCGACTCTTCTGTCACAAGTCCTCTCCTTTTCTTTAATGCCAGCTAGTTGCCAGGCATGCTGGAGAGCGCAGGGGGCAGCAGACTATTACCGAGAAGCAGGAGGCTACTGAGTTTGACATAGAGAAAATCCTTTGTTTTATTTTCTATATCACAAAATAACCAAATAAGATAGCACGGGCCACACAAAAGCCTATGCTACCACCCGGCAAACTTTGTAATTCCAAGCATAGTGTTTTTTTCGTTCATCTTCTTCGAACTACTGTCCCTTACTTCCTCAAGTCCTCAAGCCTTGGCAGAGCTTCCCTGATCTCTTCTTCCTTGGCTCATTCCAGATGCTGCGCAGCTGGGTGGAGCTGAGACGGGTCAGCGTCACAGGACCAAAAGCATGACTACATTTTCCACAGGAGCCGTCCCTGCAAAGGACATCCAGCCCATTCTTTCCAGAGTCTCTGTGCCTGACAGCTCGAGCTCATATATAATATATAATGAACCAGAGCAATGACATTGAAGCATGAAAACATGCCACAAAAGCCATTTTCATAATGGAACCGTTTGGGTGTTCTAAGTATGAAGGGCTTTTCATATATTGGCTACAAAAACACACTCTTCATTTAGATCCCGCATAAAATATGAAAACTCCAACTCAGCTTTTTTCGTTAGCCAGGAAGGGCTTTGCTATTATACACGTCCAGGCCTGAAGGGTGGCGCAGTCTGGGCTCCTGAACACCACTCTAAATGGATTGCATGCACCTCGACTGTTCTGAGAAGTCAGCGCTGGAGTGGGCCATATTTTTTTCACGTAGTGTCAGGCCCTTATTTAAAACTGGCCGGATGACGCCGGGTGTAGGTGCGTGCAGCCTGTGACCGGGAGACCCAGCGGACGCAAATCGTGGCAGAGGGAGGACTGGGCACGGCATAGAGCCTACGTCACCGAGCTCTGACAAAATCCAGCCAGAGCAGAAAGCGAGACTGGGGAGCCGGCAGTCTGAGCTTTTAAAATAAAACAGCCATTATTTTTCATTTTAAGAATATCCGTGGCCGTAGCTTTTGTTTGTACGCATCTGGGCAAGCCAACACAAAGGCAGGCCGAACTTCACTACTCGGTCATCCAGTTTCATTTTTAGTCGCCTTTCTTCCTTGGGAGGTTGAAGAGGCTCATGCCTCTATAACGTATTTACTGTGAAAGTTTTTTCCCCGGATGTGGTCCCTTCTTGTCGGAGTCTTGACGCCAATGTCGAAGCTGCGATTGTTCAGTTGTGGAAGGCGAAGACGGGGTTTTTTTTAGCAGCAGCGGACGGAGCCGAGCAGCCGGGTAAGGACACTGTGCTAACCTGGTTGTATGTTAACACCTCTTTAAAAATTTTTAACCTGCTAACGTCAGTGATGCGATGTGAGAAACCCCGCGAGGCTTTTACGGCGCCATTGATTAATCAGCAACTGCCAGTGGAGCTGCCATCCGCGAAGAGCATTGACCTCAAATATTTTAGAAGCAAAACGAACCCGTAATGTGTTTGCATTTCCCAGTAAGTATTCTATCTTAGCGTACACTTCCCAGGTCGAACGCAATACGGCGGGGGTTTGCACATTATCGATGTTTTTCTGGACATGGCAGCTGGCTTAACCACAGCCTGATGCGGCATGCACGGTTTGCCTGACAGAACTGTAAGTTCGCCTTAGCACGTTAGTGGGGATCTAGGGGCATGAGCCGGCAAATAGTTAAGTAACGCCTGCATTGCAGGATCAATAGCCGTGCGCCTTATCTGTCAGCTCATAGCACATTTATGCTAGCGTCATTCCCTGACTAATTCACGCTTGAGTGAATGCTTGGACAGACGTACGGTGGTTAATGCTCTAGTCACCAGTACTCCCTCCCTCACAATTGTCCTAATGAATAAAAATCCATGGTCGCTGAAGAGCAAATCAATGAGATAACTGGCCTCTTCTGGTTTACTGCATCTAACTCACTTAAAAAGCAAGTCGACATGTGCAAAATGCCTCGCCAACGCTTCCTCGGCTGTTCACACTTTAGCTTCCCTTCTGTGTATTTAAATCTCCGAGTTATCCTTCTCTCCGTTTTAACACACTCAACTATGCAAGTTGTCGAGCCTCCTGGGCCGGCATTTGAGAGCACTCGATCCTGCAGGCATAATCCACTTTGGCGATTAACCTTTCACCAGGTCCGAGCACTCAGCTAAGGCAAGGTCACCCCTGGGTGCTGTTCTCGCTGTCTCCACAGCGCGCCGCACTTCAAACCCGTAAACTCAGTTCTAGTGTCAGTCCGTCAGTGACAAGGCATCACACTCACGGACTGACACTAAACTCAGTTTACGGGTTTTAAATGCGGCGCACTGTGGAGACAGCGAGAACAGCACCCAGGGGTGACCTTGCCTTACTGATCTCGGACCGGTGAAAGGTTAATTGCCAAAGTGGATTATGCCTTAGGATCAGTGATCTCAATCCCGGCCCAGGAGGCTCGACAACTTACATAGTTCAGTGTGTTAAAACGGAGAGAAGGATAACTCGGGAGATTTAAATACACAGAAGGGAAGCTAAAGTGTGAACAGCCGAGGAAGTGTTGGCGAGGCATTTTGCACATGTCAACTTGCTTTTTAAGTGAGTAGATGCAGTAAACCAGAAGAGGCCAGTTATCTTATTTATTTGCTCTCAGTGACCATGGATTTTTATTTATTAGGACAATTGTGAGGGAGGGATACTGGTGACTAGAGCATTAACCACCAACGTCTGTCCAAGCATTTACTCAAGCGTGAATTAGTCAGGAAATAACGTATAAATGTGCTATAAGCTGAATATAAGGCGCGCACTGCAATTTATCCTACAATGTAGGGTTACTAACTATTTGCCGGCTCATGCCCCAGATCCCCACTAACGTGCTAAGGCGAACTTACAGTTCTGTCAGGCAAACCGTGCATGCACATCAGGCTGTGGTTAAGCCAGCTGCCATGTCCAGAAAAACATCAATAATGTGCAAACCCCCACCTGTGTGTTCGACCTCGGAAGTGTACGCTAAGATAGAATACTTACTGGGAAATGCAAACACATTACGGGTTCGTTTTTCTTCTAAAATATTTGAGGTCAGTCAAGTCTTTGCGGATGGCAGCTCCACTGGCAGTTGAACTGGATTAATGGCGCCGTAAAAGCCTCGCGGGGTTTCTCACATCGCATCACGACGTTAGCAGGTTAAAAATTTTTAAAAAGGTGTTAACAACAACCGGTGACACAATGTCTTTACCCGGCTGCTCGGCTCCGTCCGCTGCTGTTAAAAAAAACCCCGTCTTCGCCTTCCACAACTGAGATTGTAGCTCAACATTGGCGTCAAGACTCCGACAAAGAAGGGACCACATCCGGGGAAAAAACTTTCACAGTAAAACTTTATAGAGGCATGAAACCTTTTACATCTTTCCCAAGGAAGAAGGCGACTAAAAATAAAACTGGATCCAGTATGAAATTCGCCCTCCTTTGTGTTAGCTTGCCAAATGCATACAACAAAAGTACAGCCACGGATATTCTTAAAATGAAAAATAATCGCTGTTTTATTTTAAAAGTTCAACTTCCGGCTCCCCATCTCGCTTTCTCTCGCTCATTTGTCAGAGCTCGGTGACGTAGGCTCGATCCCGTGCCTGTTCTCCTCCCTCTGCCACAATTTGCGTCCGCTGGGTCTCCGTTACGTCTGCACGCACCTACAACCGGCGTCATCCGCATTTTAATAAGGGCCTGACACTCGTGAAAAAAATATGACCCACTCCACGCTAATTCTCAAACAGTCAAGGTGCATGCAATCATTTAAGTGGTGTTTCAGCCCAGACTGCGCCACCCTTCAAACCTGGACGTGTGTATAATAGCAAGCCCTTCCTCGCTAACGAAAAAAGCTAGTTGGAGTTTTCATATTTTATGTGGGTCTAAATGAAGAGTCTGTTTTGTAGCCAATATATGAAAAGCCCTTTATACTTAGAACACCAAACGGTTCATTATGAAAATGGCTTTTGTGGCATGTTTTCATGCTTTATTATTATTATCATTATTATTATTATTATGACACAAGCTATAAGGCACAACTCTGGAAAGAATGGGCTGCATGTCCTTTGCAGGACAGCTCTGTGGAAAATGTAGTCATGCTTTTGGTCTTGTGACACTGACCCGTCTCACTCCACCACTGCACAGCATCTGGACGTGAGCCAAGGAAGAAGAGATCAGGAAAGCTCTGCCAAGGCTTGAGGAAGTGAAATAATTAAGGGACAGTAGTTTGAAGAAGAAAAACAAAAAAAACACTTGCTTGGAATACAAAGTTTGCCCGGTGTGGTAGCATAGGCTTTTGTGTGGCCCGTGCTATCTTATTTGGTTATTTTGTGATATAGAAAATAAAACAAAGGATTTTCTTATGTCAAACTCAGAAGCCTCCTGCTTCTCGAAATAGTCTGCTGCCCCCTGCGCTCTCCAGCATGCCTGGCAACAGCTGGCATTAAGAAAAGGAGAGGACTTGTGACAGAAGAGTTGAAAACCTTGTCCAATGATGTGGGAAAGTGGGGGGAAAATCAAGAAAGAAAGGGAATATACATCAATCATAGCAGCCTATTATTTAGACATTTCCCCAAGCACCCCAACATTATCTGTCTCTAATTATAGACCAGTATAGGTTGGTTTAATCTGAAGCAATAAGCACTGCAGTGACACTCGCTGTGTAAGAAGTGTAGTCTCGGTGTGGTTACACAGATGCGGCGCGCTCGAGGCTCGAGGCTCGGGGCAGGATTTTCGTGGAGCGCGCATTACAGGGAAAACTGACGGCAGTGTCATTGCGACCTTGAAGCAAGGTCATTCAGCCTGTGCTGCAGAGACTGCAATTCTTCTGCGGGACTGCATCATACTGGTGCAGACTCTGCATTATCCGGTTAGAGGCGAAGTCTGTCATGCTATGTTCATTAGATTTACACACAGACCATAAAATGGGTTTGTTTAAAGGGGTTTGTGTGATGTGTTTAGCGTAATAATATGGGTCTGCTGTTGAGTATGGATATACGAAGTTCAGAAACGTAAAAACGCACCGTGGATGCCGTCTGACGTCCCTGCGGGTGCTCCTTACAGCGGGTCATGACCTCAGACAGGTGTCAGCTGATAGGGTACATAAATTCTAACAGGAAGCTTTTTTTTTTTTTTTTGGTTCTGTAGTCCACAAAAAGCACTGGGCACTGCATTAGTGAGTCATAGCACGACTGACAGAAAACAGTCTCCAGCTATACTGCAAACACTTACTATTAGACTATGTCTGTAGTAGACTGAATCCAGACAGGGACTGAACAGCAGGCTTAATTTAGTCCACTTCCATTCATCTGAAAATTAAAAAGCTGATGATACAGATTCAGTCATGACCAAAAATGGGAGCGAGAGCGAGGGAGGGCGCACAGGAGAAAAACACGCTTACCAAATGCTTTTTGTTGCTGTGCCATGCTGTGGTGGTTATGCATAGCAAGATCAACATCTGCAAATGTGCACTGAGATCAGAGAAGCATGGTTTGATCATATCTTCAGGACTGTCGTGTGAGTTCTAACTCTGTCTGTTTTGTTTGAAATGTGCAGCATCCAACTGTGAGTAGAGCTTCATTGGTCAGTCAGAAAATAAGCAAACGTCCTCAACATGGAGCAGATTTAGGATATGGGCACTACAGTCTGCGTCTCTTCTTCTTCTTTTTTTTTTTTTAAGTGAGCTCGCATATGTACAACGCTATAAAAAAAATGATACACTCGGATTCTAATTTGGGGTGGATTTACCCTTTAAATCCAGGTCAGTATCCTGCCCACTCATGTGCTCACTACTTGTCCCCTGGTGGCAGCACAGGGAAACTGCAGCAGCGGTGCTGATGACGTTATAGCAGCTGAGTGTGTGTCCTCCAGTTAAAGGTCACCCACTGCCGCCGCACATCATTGCTGTCTCCTGACTTCCTGATTGCAATGCCAGAACAGTTCCTTTTCTTTTTACATATCCTGCGGGGAGAGTGTCAGATTTCCAAAGGCGCAGTGATGTCTGCGCTTTGCATACTCACCACGCAGATATGACGGCAGGCATTAAGGCTACTAAAGGCGGGCTGCAAATATGAAATCTAGGTGATCACAAATGCACAAAAAAACGGGAGAATTGCGCTTTCAGTCAAAGGCCAGATGTACTGAAGTACAGTTAAATCGTAGGTACTGGTTGTGTCTGCCACCTGCTGGCCGCGTTCAAAGACAACTAAGTCAGCATTCATTGCTTAAAAGGAGGAGGAGGTGTATCTACATTAGTAACACCCTCTACTTTTGTGTATCAGATATTTTGCAACATTAAGGCACATCAGCTTTTCTCAGAAAAGAGAGACAGAGAACAAAAGAGCTGCACTCTGCTGCTGTACCGTGTCCTTGGTGCCATTTTCAGATTGAAAGAAGCTAGGGTTTCAAACAGAGTCTCACTTACACGGGTCAAATGAGTAGCTATACATCACATTCTTAAAAGGATATACTGACAACTAGAATGTACATTTTTTAATGCTATTTATACACTGAACTGTGTAAGCTATTCAAACCTGGCAGCATGTGCCTGATTTGTCTCCACCAACCTAACCTGGCCTTTTAGATGCCTTAAAGTCAGTGCTGGACTTATATGATCATGCTTAGAATGATGCACCTTTCTTCTCATTGCTGCAGTTTGTAACTTTATGCCATGTCTTGTGCCGCTATGGCTGCATGCTAAGGCAAGATTTTTCGTTGAAATGTGAAGATTTTTAAGTCTAAATTGAGCAATTATTGAGATGAGGAGGGATAAACTATTCTCGAATCATGCTCCCAAATTAGAAAGTGAGTTTTGAAAGTCTCTTCATTTTTGAAGTGCTTTCTTTTTTCTGAAAGCAGACACCGGTGGATTGTGGTGGCATCCATCCATTCATTTTCTTAGCCGCTTATGCAATTTAGGGTTGCAGGGGGGCTGGAGCCTATCCCAACTGTCATATGGCAAAATGTAGGGTACACATTTAGGTCACTAGTCTATCACAGAGCTAACATGGAGAGACAGACAGCCATTCACACCTATGGCCAATTTAGAATCACTGACTAACCTAACAAGCGTGTCTTTGGACTGTGGGAGGAAGCTGGAGTACCCAGAGAAAACCCACACAAATTCCACACAGAAGGGCTCAAGCAGCTTAATGGATTTTAATCCTGGACCAGGAGTGAGGAAAAGCATAAGAGATGGGGAATGATGGAGGTTCATCTTGTTGAGCCTGGTTTTCAGGACATTCCAGCTGTTTGGTTTTATTCTTCGGTAACTATTCATCATTTACAGCTCATATTAGATGTAATGTTCCATAATGTTGAATTTTAGGTTCATTGTTTTTGCTTATTTATTTACGTCCCCTTGGCCAGATTATCCAAAGTCTCTTTCCATTATCTTCTTCTTCTTCTACTTCTACTTCTTTTGGGGTCGCCACAGCAGATCTTCTGCCTCCATCTCATCCTATCCCTTGCATTCTCCTCTGCCACGCCACCCCTCTGCATATCCTCTTTTGCTACATGCATGAACCTCCTTTGAGGCCTGGCGGCTCCATCTTCGACATCCTTTGTCCAATACATCCACTCTCCCTCCTCTGCACATGTCTCTAACTCTGTCTCCAAACTGCTCAGCCTGAGCTGTCCCTCTGATGCACTCCTTTCTAATCTTGTCCATTCTGGTCCCTGCCATTGAAAGTCTTAACATCTTCAGCTCTGCCTCCTGTCTTTTTGTCAGTCCTACTGTCTCCAGATCATACATCATAGCAGGTCTCACTACCATCTTGTAAACCGTCCCTTTCACTCTTTCTGCTTTCCTTCTATCACAAATCACCCCTGACACTTGTCTCGACCCACTCCACACTGCCTGTGCTCTCTTCTTCACCTCTGTTGTGCAATGCAGGTTCCTTTTGGAGTCATCCATACTTTTATTTTCTTGATTATTCCAATTCTTTTCTTTTTTGTATAATCAACAAGTAACTATCTTCCTGCAACTTCTAAGCGCAGCTGCTGAGATTCTTAGTGGTATTGGCAGATGGTATCATATCACCCCCAATCTTGGCTTCCTTTACAACTGATTTTAAGATTTTATTCGTCTGTTTCGACTTTAGTATTTGGCTTTTGTTTGTCAAAGTTTAAAGGTGCTATATAAATAAAATAATAAAATTTATACGTATATGTATGATAATAAAATGCTGGTTGTTTCATTTTTTTAAAAAAAGCTTTATTAGATTCATGTAGTGCAGTAGGAGTAACTCCATTTGGCCATCAAAATGCAAATATTATGCAGTTTACAGGGTTTAAAAAAGATTTTGTTACATACCAAAAATGTACAAGAGGATCTCAAGTAGTTGTTTATTTGTGGGAAGGATTCAGCAGTTACTGTCTCAGATCAAAATAACCTCTCTTCAACACAGCGGTGTGCTGCTGTACTAAGTTTATCTCTATGAGTATAAAGCATTTTCATAGAGCAGTACTGCACTTCAGTCTCAGACCACCAGAGGGCAGTAATTCCTCACCAAGTAGAGGGCACACTGGCAAAAAAATCTCTTCATCATCTTTAAGGGAGGCATAAACACTCACATGCTAAGGAACACTAAATGCAAAACCACATGTGGCTAAGGCTTCATCATCCTTTTTTATCTTGAATGTCTGTATGCAGGCAGTATATATATATATATACTAGAGTGAAAACTCCTCTGTCAACAAGACTCAGTACATTTTCTAGATTCAACTTCATTCATAAGGCTTCAGTGGTAGATCCGGAACTGGTCTGGGGTTTCCATTGGGTTCCCTCTTGCTAGCGCTTGAGTTGCTGATTTTGTGGTTCCTCTGAGGAACTGGCCTTCTGTGGCGTCTCCTCTTCGGCTGACGAGGGTTGAGCTTTGTTGGATCTAGCAGGGGATCCAAGGGTAGTTTACCGCTCTGAGCATCTGAGGACTCATCAATGAATGCAAGGTTCTCCCCAAAGTAGTCCAGAGGCTGGGACAGGTGGGGTTCAGGAGGAGCCTCCTCCTGTTTTGGTTCTGGGGGTTTTTCTTCAGGCACTCGCTCCGTCTGAGTGACCTGAGAATCTGACTCTGATCCAGACCCTGATTCGTTAGAGGAGGATGATGATGAAGAGGAGTATGACCCAGACTCTGACTGACTCTCATGCTGCTTTTCTTTGCCCTCAGGGACCCCGTTAGCTGATACACTGTGACCATGGCTACGAGAGGCGTGGCGACGCTTTCGCTTGCGCCGTTTGAAGGGGTCGTCAATTTTTCCTGGAATGCGAAAGTCCACCGACATATTTTGGATATTCTGAGTCCAGTCAGTGGCATGGGCTCGCAGTTCCTCCATCTGAAAGGAAAGGATCAAACCAGAGATGGTTTGGACATGAAGTGGTGGGGACAGCACATGATAAAACAAACATGAAGGAACAGGAGTACCTCAGCCCTGGTCTTCTTTGATAGAACTCGGAGCCAATTACCAATCATTGTCAGGATAGATGCAAAATACGCAAGACCCAGCAGGATCCAGAACCACACCAAGGGCTTGTACCAGTGGTCGCTCCCTTCCTTTCCTGAGTCCCCTTTGACACATAGACATATTATATAGAACCAGGGGGTAAACAGGGGGCAACACATTGACACATCCATCCATGTAGCCATCCTTTTCTGTGGAGTAAATAAACTGTTAAGATAGCAGACTAGATAATCAATAATTAATCTCTGAAGAAAATCATCATAAATAATTTATGACATTGTGTGCGCTAAGTGTACTTAATGTATTACAACTGACAGCTATATTTGTGGATGATTAATTAAGTCACAGCTGCTGCTTATCAACTGATCAATATGTTTAATGAAAAAGAAAAAAAACTATGAAAAAGGAAGTGATATGAAGACGCTATACTGAAATGGAAACTGTGAACACATTTCAGCTGCATTACATAAACAACAAAAATGTCCAGAGGACATTTTTATAGAGCAGCATGTCCACTATTGGCAAGATATGACTACAGCACAGGGTGCTGATAGTGGAAAGACCCTCTTCTTAATAATAATAAAAACAAACAAACTAACAAACAAAAACCTGCAGGTTATTTAATGGGATGTACATGTACCCTCTGGCCTGAAAATGTTAACCTCTGCTGTGACCTTAGGGCAAAAACGACCCTTTTCTCTTTACATGAAGTAAGGGTGAGCACTGATTCAGTTATTCGGGAGTCTGAAGCAAAACCTCACATCAGATCTCTCTCATTCTGTATTTTTTGGTGGTGTGCTCCTCCACTCTGCAGTTCAGAGGAGGACAGCATGTTTTCTGTTCCACCGTTTGACTGCTTTAGTTACATATTATTACACAATTTACATGACAAACTGTATATTGTGTGGTTCAATTAAGCTTCACCTCTAAAAAAGATGCAGAAATAAGTTTCAAATGGCAGTTTATCAATAATGAAGTAGTTCAATTATCATGTATGCCAGTCCAAGCAGCCAGGGCCCTTTAAAAACTTTAATAGGGATGATGAATCAAAATATTCACCTGCTGTAAAACTGGTATAGAGGAAGGAGACCATAGAGACCAAAAATGTACTGTAACTGGCTGTAAAGACATCTTTTAATGCTGTTTAGTTGGGCATTTTAACATGGCAGTCTACGGGCAGCAAGATGCTTTTGGAAGCCTGCCTCCAGTGGCCACTAGAGGAACTACAGTTTTTGGCACCTCAGAATTTTCCAGCCATGGAGGTTTGCACTTGGTCTAGACAGTGGAACTGCCATAACCAGGGAAATTTTAGAGAAACTTAATGCAGATAGAGAAGTTTGCTTCTAATGTTTGCTTAAGATTTTGAAAGGGTCGTATTTTTTTTTAATGAAAAATGCAAAGCATTTTATTGTCTGTTGACAGTTTGATTCCCTGCTTAGGCTACTATCTGTAACTTTTCTTTTGAAGGTTATAGGAGATATTTACTGTATTTACTTTTACAAAGTTATTTGCAACAACTAGATCATACAAACAAGGGACTGCAACAAAGAACAACAATAGCAGAGAGACAGACAAAACCAAACAAATCAAGAAAGAAACACATAATCTTAAATGAAATAATCAAATATTTTCTAACTTATGTGGAGGTGTACAGACGCGCATGGACCCATACACAGGTATGTCTTTAAAAAATATGTATTTTATTCCAAACCATGATTCCCCCATTAACTTAACCAAACAGCACCAAATAAGGAAACTTCAGAAAGTTTCATTTTCATCCTTCCTACTCAGAGAATTTGTGTGCACCACGTCAAGACAAACGTGGTGGCTGATTGTCTACCTGCAACATAGTCGCCAAACCCCACTGTGGTCAAGGTGATAACCACAAAGTAGGCCGATTCGAGAAGGCTCCACTTCTCCACCTCTTGAAAAACGAAGATTGGCAGTGCAACGAAGAGCACGCAGCCCAGCAGGATGGACAGGACGGCTGAGATCACACGCCACAATGGTGGGACTAACTCGCCATTTCTGTCAGCAAGGAGAAACAACTTAGTGCCATGAGTATGTAGCTTGTATATAAAAGATGGACATGGCAATGGTGACATCACCCAGTGGTGTGTGAAGCCCTTTTTTGAGCCTTGAGTTGAGAGTTTTTGCCGTTGCTATCTTAGCTTTTTGAAGCCAGATGCCATAAATGAGGGGTGCTCACAGTACAGCAAAGCCCCCCTCCCCCCGAAGCATATCCTACTTTATTATCATTTTTGACACTAATGGGACCCATAATTTACCAAGTAAGCATAATGTTGTATTTAAGAAGACTTGAACATAGCAACTGAGACCATAAACAGGATGGATCAAGGGAACTGAGGGCTTTTTCACACCAATTTCTTTATTTTTAACTATAGGTGTTGATCTCTGATGGGCATTACGAAGGCGTAGAAGTTCTGCATCGGCTCCACTCTTCCGACCTGAATGTTATGCCCATCTATTACATATAGTCTGGGGATAAGTAAATATACAGTGACAGTAAGGAAGACATTTTTTCTAAGCTCTGACCAGGAAAAGAGTCTCTATCTTGGCGACAGTTTTCCTCCAATCCAGTACCCAGATGGTCTCCGACTCCAGCAAGCAGGATACCAAACATTGGGATTCCCACCAGGGCATAGAAAATGCAGAACAACTGCCCTCCTTCTGTCTTGGGAGAAATGTTTCCAAAACCTGCACATGTGGGGTCAGAGGTAGAAGAGCAGTTGCTTAAAGACTCATCACTACATTCAGTGAATAATAACGTTTAGCCTGCACACGCACCGATGGTTGTGATGATGGTCCCTGAGAAAAAAAAAAGGCACTGGGCCAGATCCCATTTGCTGACAAATGTGGTGTTGCCTGAGGGATCCACACCTACTCCAACTGCCTCAACCACCTCCTGGGATGGGACGGTGGGGGAAAGGTTACTGCTTAGTTGATGAAACCCTTCAGTAATTAATGTTTTACTGGGAAAGAGATATTAACAAACACATGGATGAATGAACTCATCCTTGATATGGCACACAGGATGCATTGTGACGATAAAAAAGCAGGAAGTTACCTGAGCAATGAGCAACTGTGACGGCTCCATTCTGTCCCAAGTATATCGAACCACTTCCAGCACAGAAAATCGAATTCCCTGATTCAGTTATCTGAATATAAACCTGAGTATGATGAGGTTATGAATTAACATGGTCCCTGCGTGACATCATTAAAACCAGTCAATTAATAGTTTGGATTATAGATTGTATAAATATCTACTGCAAAGTAGATCTGTCCCAACAGAGTGGCAGAAACTGACTGAACTTCTGTGCTTGCCAATTCTGTCTGTGCATTAATGTGAACTGCTGGAGCTACTAGAACTGTTACAGCTTTGCAGTAGGTTGTGCAGTAATAATAAGACTTGTGTGTGTGGGTCTCTGTGTGTAGCTTTCTTGATGGTGAAGCGGCCGAGGAACAGTATAGGTTTGAAGCAGGAATCAAGCCAGTCACGCTGCAGTTACCATTTGGCTATCAGCGGGCTTTTACCTGCATTCTAGTGGATACAGTAAGACACTGCAGTGAGGTTTTGTGTCTAGAGGGGCTGGCATACTATAATTAAGTTACTTTTACTCCTCAAGTTACATTAAAAGCAAGAGGCAAATTATGAGGTTAGTCATGTGGACCTCAGTCTCAGCCTGTGTACTCTGTGCACCCGCAGAAAGGAATGATTTGGAGCCAGAAAGGCAACGCTTAGTAACTGTGTGCAGGAAATTTTCTGGGAATGCTAACCATAAGTGAAAGCTTCAGGTTTTCATGGTCGTTACACAACTCGCTCACAGATGTAGTGAAATACACAATATATAAGCAGATGACAATTACAAAAACACACCAGCGCTATAGTAATGTTCACATCATAGATGTATTTGATTCAAGGCTTCAAATAACATTTTAAAGTATTAATTAATTTATTATTATTATTTACAAGTAATCACAATAATTTTCTGTCACATGGTCCGAGGGCCAAAGATTGTTTAGATCATTTTTATATTGAAGAAACAGGAGGCAGGGGATGTCACATTTGCTTCATGAATTATTTCAAAGACAATGTTTATGTTTTTATAGAGATTTTTTTTATAATTATTTAAATTTCAACGTGAACTAACCAACTAATCGGCAGCTGTAAAAGGTTTAATTTTACTTATCTAATCTCAGATTTCAGTTTAAAGTTTAGTGCTTTCTGTTTTTCTTTAACTTAGAAAATGATGTTGGCGCATTCATGTGATACTGACATGCAGAAGGAAACCCTGCACCGTTAGCCAGACCATGAGGTCACATGGAAAAAGTTAAGTAAGTACACCCTGTTATTTATTACCCTTTCAAACCCATAAATGTAGACTCTAGTTGGCACCAGTCTGGCAATGGCAAGAACCTCTTTATGGAGGGACAGCTGAATATGTCTTATTTAATTCTGACATCTAGGGTCTGCTGCTCCATCTGGTATGGTGGTGTCATCATGCCAAGATCTAAAGAGCTCCCTAAGGCTTTCAGAGACAAATTTCTAGAGGTAGTCACGAATCAGAAAGCAACTCCACAACTTCTAAGCAGGGAAACCCAGACCTCCCTCTCCGCAGCCAGCTTATGCGGGGGAACGCTGAGGTGTTCCCAGGACAGCGGATAGATACAATCTCTCCAGCTTGTCCTGGGTCTGCACTGGGCCCTCCTCCCGGTAGGACATGCCCGGAATACCTCACCCAAGAGGTGCCCACGAATCATCCTAGTCAGATGCCCGAACCACCTCAACCTGGCTCCTTTCGATGTGTAGGAGCAGCAGCTCTGATCCTTAAAGCCCCACCTGAATGGCTGCACTCGTCACCGTATGTCTAAGGGAGAGGCCAGCTACCCATCAGAGGAAGCTCATTTCTGCCACTTGTACCCAGAGCTCATGACCATAGGTGAGGGTAGGGACATAAATCGACCTGTAAATGGACAGCTTCACTTTTATCTTTGTTTCTAGGTCATTTATTGACTGAAAATGTCAAATTTAATTGTAGCTTTTCAAGTACAGCACCTTTCTTTGCAGGCACTGCTTCAAAGCAGATCAAATCTTTGCTTGTTCAAATACGTCAAAAAGGCCAAAAATTTCCCTGGGATGCACCACCCTTTTTTTTCTCTTTTTTTTTTACCACAACTTTACTCAAAAACAGGTGTGTCACATTACCTTACACATGATCCACCACATCGGTATCTGTTAGTAGAAAATATAACAAGATCTTTGATAAAGTATCGTGCGGTGTATGACACGTTATGTTACTCTGAGGACAGATTGTTAGAGGGGGAAACTACAACTAGCACCTTATGAAACGCCTGACATTGGTTTAGTGAAACCTGAGCCACAATGGTTCAACAAGCAGTTCTTTTGTAAGCTGTCATTAAGTGCATTGTGTATTTCTATAAATGTACGAGCGGTCCAGCCAAAATATCTTAATCCTTTCTCTCTTTTTCCATTTGCACCATACAACAGCTATTGTCACATCACTGACTGTATGTTATGAGTGTATTTTAGAAGCTGTAATTTTCAGGTTGATCAGCATTTTTGTTGTTGTTGTTGTTGTTCCTGAAAAGAAATGCACCAAATCTCTTATGCTCTTCCTCTATATAAACAAAAAATACCTGCTCAAGGGCAAGTCAATTTACTGCTGTCATGTCCTTTGGTCAAATGTCACCGAGTGCATCTACAGATCACTTTGCATGCTGAAATAATTTACAATGTTCATTCTAGAGCAAGGACAAGCATTTCAGGATCACAACTAAGTCGCCAAGCGGGCTCATAACCCTCGACCCGTGCACGGATCAGCTGTCACGCAGTCGCACGCATGCTCGAGTGGCCCCGTCCTTACATAGCTGCTCTGACCGCACCTGTTATGTGGCCCACAGTCAACATGCTGCGCTGCTTCACAGTGTCACCAGCGAGCTCCACTGACCGCATCACACACATCCGAATGATCATCCTAAGGATCCACAAACTCAGCCAAGTCCCAAGTGCTTATAAAACATGAAGCAGGTGTGTGTCGCACACCCAGCAAAAGTGTATTTTTAGCTACAGAGGCAGCCAGTATCAAAGGTTTGACACTTGTTTGGAGTTTGTTTATGTATTAAAAAAAAAAAACTGCAGCTGGACACTGCTAGAGTCTCTTTTTTTAGGAGAAATGTGTCGTTTTAGTAACTCAAAGTTTTCTTTATGCTGTTTTGATTTGGTTTGAAGCAGCAAAATAAGTTGCTATAACATTATAGGAACAACAGACTAATTTGGCGGCTTTCAGGATTACTGACAAAATTATAATAACTAAAAAAAAAAGATTTCTTTTAAAACTGTGCAGTCATCTCATTAAACACCTGAAATGCCAGTGACAGAGGAAGGAAGGCGTTACTGTTGGTCACAAGTTATGTTAATGTCACTGCTCAAAACTCGAGTAAAGCCACTAACCTGTGATGAGACATCACAAATAGATGAGACTTCATTTAAAGGGATCATGGACCAAAAAACCACTACTTTAATAACATTATAGCTGACAAAATAAATAAATCAGTGTAGTCTTTCTGATATTTTCATCCACATTTACATAAAAGTCTGAAAACTGAAGGTCCAATAAGTCCTACACTTTACACTGCGCCACTTTAACGTCATCTGATATTTGCTGTGCAGTTTTTATCGCATTTAGTAAGCCACTATTTATTCCTATCATATCATCTTATATAATATCATATTATCTACCAACACGATGCCATACCCACACTGGAAATTGTAAAATAGAAAAAAAAAAACAATTAAAAAAATTTCCAAAATAAAAGCCTAACAGTGAGAGGGTCCTGTCTGTACCTCTATAAGAATCTGCAGCTTGTCTGAGTTGACACAGGAGAAGTTCAACAGGAACTCCCGGCGTGTATCCTGCAGCTCCATGTGCACGCCCTCCTCCTGCGGAGCCTCCAGGGTGCGGAACACCACGGCCCCCAGCACCAAGTAGAGAAGAACCCCTGTCAAGATGGCGAGCAGGGTGGAGCAGCGCATGGCTGCACCTCCACTCAGTTCAAACGCAGGCTGCTGCTTCTCTGTGCCAGCCTCAGTGCCGGAGTGGCCTGGTTCCCAGCTGCTGCAGCTGAAACATCAGCAACCACACAAGCACACTGGTTTCATACCGACCACAGAGGCTGACAGCAGCCCGGGCTGTGCACAAGCCCACAGCAGCCGGACTATTAGCTGCACACCAGGCATTAAATGGATTCAGTCATCACCACACTGCTGACACACAGTAAATGCAACATCCAGTATATAGAGCCTGCTCTGTGACCTGCTTTTAATTGAACAGATGTTGCATGAGTGTCTACAAACATAAGTGATCCATGCCATGAAAGGCGAAAACAGATGCAACCATAATAGTGGAGCTCACCTGTCAAGCCGCCTTAGTTGCCCACGTTTTCTTCTTTTCCAGTCCCTCTTTGCTCTGGGTCTCAGGATGGAGTCCCTAGAGCTGTAACCACCGGGTAGCCCGTCCCCCTCACACTCTGAAAGAGGGGACACTACACAGGCCCACAGACAGATTTTTATGTGATTCAGCATTCAATGCAGTTAATAAAGAGGGCTCACTTCCTTTAAAAAAAGAAAGCTGTCAGTGGTAAGAATCAATGATAGACAATTATCGAGAACGAAGCACCAAGGCGTGGCAGCTCTGTTGTTGTTGTGTCATACATTGTCTGTACCCATAGAACCCATATGCACAATAAAGACCCAAAACTCTTATGATTTGTTTTATTTCCTTTAGGTGATTTTGATCAGTAATTGGAGGAGGAATATGAGAAAGTGCAGAGCAGGTACGGTGTGGTGTTGGTCATATTCAGCTCAAAAAAGCAATCTCACTTCAAGCAGTTTGTTACAGCAGTGGAGCTGAAAAACTGATCGATGACGTCACCGCCTAAGTCTGGGAAGTTTGGAAAAGGATTTTGTCATTGGGATTAATAGGCCTGCCACTTGCAATTCACTTTGCATTAGTGGTTGTAAAACAAAAAAAATAACCAACCAAACAAACAAAAGAAGCTCCTATCCTCTAAAGTGTGGTGGCTGCGGCGCTGTCGTCAGCAGGTCTGCTGGATCTGATCCAAAATTAGAGCAATAAATTGTCACACTATGACAGCAAAATACATTTGCACTCCAAACACTTTACAGCTGCTAGGAATGCACACAGGGACGATCCATTTACTGAATTAAACACGTTCCAGTCAGGAGTATATATGAAACACATCCTTTAACAGCACAAAATTACCTTAAATATCTGTTTTTTATATATTATTTGTATATGTAATCTCATAGATTTGTAAAACAGTCATTAAAATAGGACATATATTGATAAGCAACACAAGATTGCCCATGTGAGTAGCAGTGTAACTGTGGTCGTTTAATGAACATGCTTATCTACAGTTATCCAAAAAACAGCTAAACATGGACCAAGAAGGACTCATCACACCAAAACAGCAAGCTCATATTCAGCTCATCCACCGTAAACATATCTCAGACTGTAACACAGAATGCCAGACTGATTATGCACCACCTAACAAAAGGAAATTGTAATATCCCTTGCATTAAGTGCCAGCAGTGCTTCTGCAGCAGCCGAGCCATAGCCATCCATCGTGATACCATTTTATTACCACTTAGAGTCCCTCTGGGTCCATAAGATTCATGGGACTGATCGGCACTCCAGACAGTCCAGCCCTTGTGCGCTTACCTCAAAATGCAGGATCATAAGAATCCAGAGCACCGGCCACCTCACGTAGAGCGCTTCAAGAGTTCAGGCAGCCGCATACTGGGAGTGTGAGTGTGTGAGCATGAGTGTGTGTGAAGAGGAAGGCTGGTGCTGAATGCACAAGAGAGGAAAAGATACTCAATCAAACTGACTTTATATAGATAGTGAGGGAGTGAACTGGAGCGAGACAGAGAGGGAGAGAGCGAGAGGAGGTGGAGATAGAGGTGAAGCTTGACTTAGCTCGATCAGTGTCTTTTCAAGTTTTTAGACATGCCACAAACACATGCTGCAGTTTGGATCGCTTGCTTTATTTTGTAACTTTAGTGTTTCTCCTGTGCGTGAGCTCTCTACAGTAAAAGTAGCTGAAGTCTCATATTTCCAAAGCTATCTCTGTGGGATCAATGTTTAAGATTTATTGGTGTCTGATTGGTGTTACTCCGCAGACTCTGCAGCGGGAAGCCAGCTCAGCCACTCTTCACCCAGCCCTCAGTAACCTATCCTCCTCACAAGTAAGAACTGCTGCTGTTACCAATGTGTGTGTGTGTGTGTGTGTGTTTACAAGGGGTGGGGATAAGGTTTCTCAGGCACATCCAAAAAAGCGTAGTGAACTTTCACACATCCAAAGTAACATTCAGATCAAGACATTTCTGTGCAGAGTCCTGGTTTTAGAGTTAGATCAGTAAGATGAGTGTTTTAGGTGATTTATTACACTCATATCCAGCTCTATATTTTTACTCTTGGTATCTGCAAGAGTGGCTTTTGCACGTGTAGCCACTCAGTTTGTCGTTTGAGTGGCCAACTTTCTTCTGATTGGCTGCCCCTCGGCAAACAGAAGGCTTAAGCAGCAGGTGGGTGAGGCTAGGATGACCATATTAGGGATACAGCTACTACAGAGACAGCTACTCATTCAAATCTATTTCTTTAGCTTTACAATTTTTCAACTTGTAGAACCATACTGAAGACATCAAAGCTCAAATAGCACCTACGGAATTATACACAAAACAGAAAGCAGTGTTAAAGAAAACACATTTGACTGTGGAATATTTCATCCATCTTCACAGGGTCTTCTGTTAGCAGGAGTCCTCTGCTGATCCTGGGTTTTAGAGCCATGGTTTTGAGTTTGGAATTATTGTTATATGTTCTGCTCAGTCCGTGATGGCTTGTTTTATTCTTTTCTTTGTGTCTCGACAGTCTGCATTTGATTCCACCTTCTCACCTACAGGATTAGGGTTCAGATGTGTTTTAATTTAGCACAAGGCAATGCACTGCAACCTTCTGAAAATAATGTTCCCACAAGCATTTGTGGGAACGCCACTTGTTCTTCAACAGTACACATCCTGAGGTTCTGGAAGAGCTATTTTACCGAGAAGCAGAGCACTGGAGAGCTCCAACAGATCACCTGGCCTCAACAATCACCTGATCAATACCCAAATGAGATGGTCTGGGATGAGTTGGGCCACAGATGCTCAGGATGTGTGGGGAACCATGTGAAGCAGCAACCTGCTGTGAAAAAGGTCAACAGTGGTGCCTTTGAGAATCTAATACCTTTAGCATTTTTGGTTTGTTTAACACGTTTTAACTAATACCTCTAATGGCTACAGTGTTTTATGATGCAGAAACTGTCCAAACAAAATACCAACAGGAGCTGGAGAAATGGACACTGTTCTTCAAAAAGACATTTCTTCATTTGGTATTTTGAAGTCAGTGGAGGGAACTGTTCAACTGGATGGTCCAAATTTCCTACAAGTGCTGAGATGGGTTGAGATCTGGTAACAGAGAAGGCCAATCCATGCTCTTCAAATCACTCAGTGACCCCTTGTCCATAACGCTCTGAGGCATTGCCCTCCTGGGAGCGATCGTTCTCATCAGGACACAAATGTTTCAGAATAGAAACATTGTTGTTTCATCATCCAACGCTTGAATCTGTTTGTAGAATGGTGCCCACTGACAGAAAACAGACAGTTTTGTTGCTTTTGAACCAAGAGGACACAAAGGTGTTTGTTTTTGTTATCGATTATGAATCCAACACATCTAATTCTACACTCAAAGTTCTTAAAGTTCCATTTGAAACAATAACTCCGTTTATCCTACCCAGCTTGGTGTACTGCTCTGGCAAACATAGCCATTTCACCATGGAAGCTCTGCTGGTATTCTGCTGAAGGCCCTGACAACCACAGCTGAAAGCAGGCAAACAGGACAATTGAGGGATGCTGGAGATCCAACCAGACAAAAGATAACTGTGCTGCTGTATGCTAAAGCTAAATCAGGGATGGTGGTTTGAAGAGCTCAGAGGGGGTGCTATTAAACCACAACTTTGAAGTGGCTGAAAAATGTTTTGGGATTAAGAAGATTGAGAGTGATCCCATTAGCTGACTGCTGTGGCGGTCAGTGGTGAGGGTGTGTACTGCTGTGTCACTCCAACTCTGCTGTGATGACAGATGGTGGAACCAGCTGGGTTTTATCAATACCTCTTTAAACCACTTTGTGACTCTTCTTTGTCTTGAAAAGCACCATTATAAACAGGCTTTACTTACTTACAGTGTGTTGTTAGCATCGTCTTTGAGGCAAGAGTTGTGGGTATCTATATGTTAATTCATGAGGTAATTTTAGCACAGATGTGCTTTCAGAGCTGCTGTTTATTGCTAAAGTGGCAGCTGCAGATTAGTGCGAAACATTCAGGCCTGTCACTGTCCTGTAGCCTGAGGGAGGTGACATCAGAATGACTTTAAATTTCTGGCCAAACCAGAGCCGAACAATTTCTGAAAATAAAATTTTAAAAAAGCGCACACAGAATCTAAATGGTGCCTTCACAGATGTACATCTTACCCACGCCATGTGCACAAATGCCCCACCGACCCCGATTGAAACCCTATAACCCCGAAGGTGTCGGCCGTTCCGGACTTCCGGCAACAATTACCGTAATACCCCCATATGGCTGTGAAGTGCACGCTCCTTTGATCAGACGATCCGCCACGTTTTAACCTGCTGTTGGCGGCTAGTAAGGGCAGGTAACCGGCGCTTCAGCGGCGATCCAACAAACATGAGGACGCAATGTACACGATTTCCAAAAAGTATTTAAAATACTGATTTAGTTCACTAAAATAAAAAACGATATTTTTAGAACTTGGAAAAATAATTGAAATAAAAAAATAGAACGGAAATATCCTTAGTTTTTGTTAATTTGATAAAATGTGTTATTGCAGCGTGCCTGAAGTTTGAGACTTTGGATCAGGGGCGCGGTGGCCATCGGGACGTTCGGGGGGTTTCCCGAACCGGCAGGTGATCAAAATTTTTGTTTTTACCCAATTAAGCACAGCAGCGCTCACGCTGCAGCTCTCGCGGCCACAGGTGCAGACAGTGATGGTCTATCGGAGCTGGCTCTTCATCAGGAGGGGCTACAAACACAACAGCTCAGCCAGCACACTATGAGAGTTGAAGGGCGAGACACCAGCTAAGGGGGTGGGTGGGTTTGATCCCCCCTTTGCTGCTCAGTTATACGATCGTATAAAAGGCCTCTCCAAACCAAGCTCCCGGGCTGAATTTCAACCCCAGCCCGCCCCTGCTTTGGATGATTAAAAACTAAGCTGAAATGAGCAAACCCACCCTGGAAACAAACATAAAATAAAAACATGAAGTGAAAACGAAAATAAAAATAAACACTAATTTAAAAAATACCAAAATATAAAAAACTCTGGTCGCCTGCAGGACAGTTTTTACCACCTCACCTCGAGCCAGTGGAGGAGGGGAAATGTCTTCTCTGGATCTTTATAGATTTGTTTTCTTCGCTTGGATGAGTTAAATTTAAGTTTGTGGATGCAGAGATGAATAAAACACTGACAGTGACCCAGTGCAGCCCTCCAGCATTAGATTTGAAGCAAAGATGTCCTTTTCTTTGCCATTGAATAACTTCATGTCACGTGTTGCCCCCTTCCAGACTTTTTTTAAATAAAAAATTTGCATATTTAAAATTCAGTACCAATATTTTATTATGTTGTCTTTGTATTATTCATGCCCTTTATTTACATGTTCATTTATGATATATTTACTTGAATGCACAGTATTTCCTTTTTAGACTTTTACAGGAATCGGTGTGGCAACAATAACAGAGAGTTGTGTGGCAGTATTGATATCTGTTTTGGGGTTTTTGTTTTTAACATTACAGGCTTTGATTTTATTGTCATTTTTCACCGTGATGATTACATAACAGAACTAGAACAAAATGCAGAGATATCCTGAACTACACGCGGCTTGACACCTGAGCAACCAGAGCAGACAAGTGGGCCAAGCACCTACTCGCTGCTTTCAGGAACGTCTGTTACCCAAATGCACTCTGGTACTGATCTGATCTGTGTGGATGAACAGCTGACAGCTTTCAGAGGCTTCAAAACCAGCCAAGAGTGACAAAGAAAACCAAAATTATTTACAACATTTGAGAGTTTTCTTTAAATATACACATTATTTAAAAAGTAATTCTAAAATTATATTTTAGTCAAAAATATTATTTGAGGGTTAAAAGTAATCCACTGCATCCTGGATTCACTTAGATAGCGTCCCACCTTTTTAATGCCTTTTTTAGTAGGTTTGTAAAATGTGCATGTTGCTGAATAACAGTCAGGTGTAACAGATGAATTAATGGCAGTGTCCTCTTAGCAATACATCACCAGCTAATACCTTATGAGTTTAAACAACGAAGGGATACAGGCATGTATTTACAGCATTATAGCAATTCCTTAGACAAGTGCATTATGTTGTAATGCATTCAGATGCATTTGTCAAATGAGTTTGCGTTAAGTGAGATAAGCTTGACAAATCAGTCTCCATCTTTTCCTGTAGATACTTTGTACTTGCTCTGTATACGTGCTGAGCAACAGCATTGGATTTATTATATGCACTCGCCAAATAAACTGTTAAATGCATTTAGCTCCTTCAATTCAATCTGCGTGAGAGCTGCTGTCTCTCGGTTCTTTCAAAAACTGAAATCTGTCCAACTGCAGTGAAACAGGTGTCTTATTACTCCAAATGCATAAATCATGACGGCATGAAGAGGAAGGTTTACAGGAAAGGGGAAAGAAATGCAGAATTCAATGTTAAACAGATAGCGCTGTGAAAAAGAGGGGGCTGCTCCCCTAACATGTTCCTACTGCATAAATCATAGCTGGAAAAGCCTTTTTTTTCCTTCTTTTTTTTTTTAACTGTACAGAGTAACAGAAAAGCACTTCCAAAATATACTCCTCTGAGAGGTCACGCAGGAATCAAAAATTCATAACAATTCAGCTTTTAGCTCGTACTTTATACTAGTAAATGTGGCATCTGTGGCAAATAACACGAAGAGTCGCTCATGCAAATCAGTTACTTACTTCTTGTTGATAAAAGTGTCCTTTCAGTTATGTGTGATACTGTAATACAAAGGTGAATTCATGGAGGTCCACCCAGTGGGAAAAGTAGAGGCAGAGCTAACCAGGGACCAACACCTGAGACGACAAACGCTCAGACTGACCTGATGTTAAACGTGCGCCCAATTACATGTAAAGAAAGATGGTAAATAAAAGAGAGGAAGGAAGGGGGCAGAAACGTGCAGAGGAGGAGGACTACACTGCTATTATGAGCACTTTATTTTCAATTAGGCCTCCTTGCATCTACTGCAAGCTCACTTTCTGGCATTTTTGATGATGTAGGGACTTCTTAGACTGGAAATTGACTGATTAGCAGACGTTTGCAACTTTAGTCATTTAAGGGAAGATGCACTTCCAATGTGCAGAAGCAGGACAAACATCAGCAACAGACACGTTTTTAATTTTTACAGCAGCACAAACAAAACGTCTTCGTTTGATGTATTCATTGTGATCTGTGGTTATACATATTACGTCTTTAGGAACTCTTTTACCAATTTGCTTGTAATGCATATCATATATTGTTAAAAAGAAAAGAAGCCATGAGTGCATACAATCAGGGTTTAAGCATAATACAAAACACAGCAGTTCAATTTGAAACAAACTGCCCACCAATGTAATTATAAGTTGCTTCATTGTGTCCACTGCAGTAGCAATAACAATGCTTGGTTTAATAGCTGAAAGGTCAAAAGCTTTAAACCCAAAATGGCTCAAAGGACCAACATCGTGGCGTTATCTCACGTTCATACCACGGAGCCTTTTCTTGTGAGGATTCTGAATCGATTATCCGGCGTTAATCCAATTGAACAGTTTTTAGTGTTAATCTTGTAAAATTCAAGTACTGTTTTCCAGGTAATTACAAAGCAAGTACCTCTTTTCCAGCAATGCACTGCAGGTGCCAGTGTCTTACCTAGAATTAGCTCCATGCATTTCAATGGAAAAAAGGCCAGTGCCATTATTTTGTGTCAAGTTTGCTGGGCCCAAAGATGGAAGATGTAACCCACAGCTCCAACTTCCTCTAGCACTTCTTTTCCACCAACACGGTGCCCATGATGAGCCACATCTACCTCGGCGCCATAAGAGAACCAGCCTACATTGAAAAGATTTTGTAGTGTTATGTAGTGAAACTTGGGGTGATGTGGTGAATTTCTTTTTGTAGCTGTGCCCAAAGGCATTGACTACAGTGGCTCCAACTTTGGACCAGATCATTTTGTTGTGCCACATGGCAGCTTACATGTAGACTGATTCTAACAGACCCCCAAGACAAAGCTAACTCCACCCTGGCAGTGGATTGGTGGAAAAAGAGTTAGAAGATATGTTGTGCTTTTTATCAGAAGGTTGCAGCTGCATCCACACAGGAGCACCACGGTGACTGCAGGCCATAGAAAGTCAATGAGTCGGCCACAGGAAGACACCACAGGAAGACACGATGGATTGAGACACGAAGTGGGCGGAACCCGAGATAAACTTTCTCAACTTTGAGCCAAGTAACTGAAGTGACTACCAATAAGAGCACAGTATACTGTTGACTGACATATGACCTGCCAGTAAATAGGTTAAAGGGTTACCTAAGCAACTAGAGACTGACATATCCACAAGCAACCAAAAGTCAGCTTCAAAGTGATGCACGGTGAGCAAATCACTGTGTGGAGGCAGCTTTAGGGTGGGACATGGCCCATAGTTGAGCAGTAAACACACTCAGAAGAAAGGCAGTCAACATTTTAAAATAAGGGTATCATAAATGTACTTTCTGAATTTACAACAGTAAGAGGTGCAAAATAAATGAAGTAGCTCAGCACTTGGGATGAGATACTGTTATGAGCAAAATTAAGTGTGGGTGGCATCTCCCGATCTATCTTACTAGTTTTAATACACATGCATCAATCTTTGCTGTTGACACGCTTTAATCTTTTAATTTCCCACCAAAACAAAACCCATCATCACCGTGAGATTGAGTCAGCCGGAGTAGCTGAGAACACCTGTGTGGCCGTCCGGGGCCTTTAACCCATTAGAAAGTCAGAATATCTGGGAAGCTCGGTACACCGTTACACCGCTTATCGATTGGTAAAAGAATCCACTTTACACTTTAATCTAATACCTCCACCGTCCTGAAAAGCTTTTAAACTCTAGAGGAAGTCAACGTTAACTGAGGAGAGTGAAAAGGAAGAAAGATTGAGAGAAAAATATTTGACGGTGATGGCTGGCTGAAAAATGTATGAAGGTGCATGCTTCCTGTCTTCTCTCAGTCTGCTAAAATCATCAGGAGCACCAGGATCTGTCACAGAGCAAGTTTTAGAATAAAACATGCACTCAGAGTTTCACAGGAAAACATTTACTAGATTTTCCTTTTTAAAAAGAACAATCATTTCAATTTGGATTTCCTTTCATTGATTTTTATTTAATAGCAGGTTCAGTAAGCACTATACAGTACTGGCATGATGGACCTACAGGTGAACACAAAGTTGCGTGTGGATGTGAAAATGTTTTCAGCTAAAATTGTTTAGTGTGAATTTGTGTTTGTTTTTTTTAAGATAGCTTTAAAGCAATATGTCCCATTCCAAAAATCATGAGGAAGACTATGTTACAAACGTAATAAATGAGACCGACTCTTATAGGTTTTCTAAAATTGTTCAGTAGAAAAGTTCACAATCACAACATGGCTCTCCCTCTAAAGCCTGGAAATAACCCTTAAATACAAAAGGCTTCCACACCTGTTCATCAGTGGCTCTACATGTAAAAAAATAACTGCATGGTGAGCAGATGTCAAATAGACTACATTAGCCCCAAATGTTAAAAATATACTGTGTAACAACTGCAAAAATTATTGGCTTGTTTGTACTAACTTTAAAAAAAAAATAAAAATAAAACACCAAGACCCTGATTAATACCTAGAATTAGTGGAATGCATAAATTACATCTGAAGAATTGTGGATGTGACGAATAAGCAGCGACTAAAGGTTTCACAGGTACCTTTGCTGGTCAAGTATTCCTATAGGATAGAGTCTGCATTTTAAACTCTTCTGGTAAACCTGTGAAAACCTGAAGGTATCATCTGAGCTGGCACCGAGGACTGCAGAGGTGCGCGAATGACGGTGGGATCAAAACAGTTTGATGATGCTTTCCCTGGACTTGCCGACTCCAACCCACTTCACTGAAATGAGAAAATGCAAAGACCAAATGTGATTGGCAGGTTTTGGCAAAGCGTACGGAGAGTTTGGCTGCAGTCGTCTACCCCCCCCATTAAAGTCGAGTATCTCTTTACAAACCTGGCACTTGCAGAAAGTCCTCGATGAACTGAATGTAATTTTGTGCCTGCACCGGCAGCTCCTCGTAACTCCGAGCTGTCTCTGTGCTGCAGCACCAGCCGGGCAACGTCTCGTAGTCCACTTTCACTTGTGTCAAAACATCCATATTTGCTACAATAGAAGCAACATTTGGGGAAAAGTATGGCTCACAAAATTAGAAAAAAAAAATCCAGCACACTGCCCACAAAAATGTATTAAGGAAGAGAAATAATAATATACTGTTTGGGTGCAGCTTCAGAGAACCTTCCAGTTCATTAGCTTAACAATTCAGTTTGTTGCACCAGTACAAACAGAGAGCTGAAGAAGATAAATGTGCTTTCAAATAGATTTTGACAAACTCAAGATGTTGTGCTTCTTGCCTGGAACAGCTGACCCATGTAAAATAAAGAACCTGGAGAAACGTTTCCTCATTCTCGTGTAACCAGATTCTTTTTCAGTAGTTATATTTCTGGCATTAAAGTTGGAGGAGGCAACATGTTTCTATGCATCTCACAAAAAAAAAAAAAAACCCACTATAATGACTTTTCAGCATATTGTTGTTCAGGTTGTCTGAGGAGAAGATAAGCCACCACGGGTGGTCACAAAGGAATAAAACAGTCACCTCGGAGAGCGCGGTTCAAAACCTATGAGAAGTCAGGAATCAATCTCAATCTCCTTTTTAACGACGATGAATCACAAACAGTACTGTGCTTGTCTGGTTGGAGCACTTTTTCTAGACTTCTCTCTACTTCAGATTTGAAACAGCTATAAAACAATCCAAGACTTAAAAATGTCACATGATCATCTGTTAGACTCTCAAATGTATGAGGATGTGCTTTTCACCACTACTCTGGACATCTTTTAAACTTTTTACATTGTTGTGACCCTGCAGGTAACATTAAAGATTTTAAACATTCTGCCATGCCATACCTGGGAAACTTGGTAGAACTTCTCCATTAACCTTATAGGCCACGCCCACTTTAATCTCTGGCAGTGTGTCCAAAATATCCAGCTTCGTCAGGGCAATTCTGGAAAAGGATTTCAGCTTTGATCACAACAGAACAAGTGCGTGGTGGAGCTTATTCCTAAAAACAGCAATGATGCCAGGAATTACATCAGCCAGTGAGGAAAATATTCTGAAATGTTTTTAATGTTCCTTACGCAGAGAAGCCATTGACCATGTGGGCATATCTGACCAAAATCAGGTCCAGCCAACCACAACGCCTTCTCCTGCCCGTTGTCACACCAAACTCTCTGCCTCTACTCTGTAGCAGATCCCCAATATCCTGCACAGCAATGAAGATACACACAAAGTCAGCTAAGGACTAAGGGGAAAAGCAACAGAGAAAAAAAAATTAAATAGTAAGCATACTTCATGATTTCTAGTGGTAATCACACCAATTCTACTTGCTTTAATACCTTTGTTTTGTTGGGAAAATCTGACATGTTTTCTAGCAACACCCTGCATTCAGATTCCCAGTGCAACCACAGTCCACTGTCATGCAGTCTACAATACTGGGTATTGTAGACAATGATGACGTTACAGCAAAGAGGAAAAAACAGTCGAAGGAAACAGTAACAATATGAAGATTTATTGATCAGTCCAAGTTGGACACAAAGTAGAAACTGCAGTATCAAACTTGGGACGTAACTAAGATGTTTTTTTTAAAAAAAAAAAACACTATTAAAACCTGACCTGCGTCTTTTTACTCACATTATCCTGCTCTGTTGGGAATGCACCAACGCCCACCCGGGTGGTGTATGCTTTGACGACACCGTACACTCGGCCAACGTGGGATGGAGGCACCCCAAGACCAGTGCATACACCTCCAACAGTGCAGTTAGAAGATGTCACGAAAGGATAAGTCCCTGAACAGAGAAACATCTGTTAACACAAGGAAGCAAAAAACACATCTGTCTCCTCAATTAAAATGTTAAAAACACCTTGTTGCTCACCAAAGTCAATATCCAGGAGAGCAGCATTGGCTCCCTCCACCAGGATTTTCTTACTGGGTCCAGTAAGAGCTTTGTGCATGAAGTACACTCCGTCAGTTACCAGAGGACGCAGTCTCTCTGTGTACCCCTAGGTGAACAGCAACACACACAGACACAAAAACAAATTACTTGCTGAAAATCTGTAAGACTCATCTACCGTAGTAAACAAATCACTTTACTGCTGTCACTGAAAATAACAGTCTCCTATTTTTCTCAGACACATGCAAGTTCAGCAAACACAGTTGAAACCCCAACATCATCTCTCTGACCCAAACCGGTTGCGGTACGACTGCAAAAACAGACCCACAGATGGACCAATGTTGACAACTGCACGCAGAATAGAGCTCAGACCGTCTCTTACAGAGTGAGAACTATAGATCAGATTACTGCAAAGAAGGAATCAAATGTCTTTGTTTTTTTAAACAATGGACATGGATTTAAAAGAAAGAGGCTGCAGGTTCGAGTCACCCTCAAGGTGAGGTTTTTGTTAGTTTTTATATTTATCGATAAACGTTTTCATTTATTTCATTTTAAATTGATTAACTGATTGTAGAAAATAATTCTTGAGCAGAAACGTTCTCTCACTGCAACGTCTAAAAAGGACATCCAGGCAACACGGAAAACATAACTCGAACAGATGATGTGATGACGTCTGTGAACTAGACGTTGAGAAAATACTGCCGACCGACAGTTATTCAATGTCAAAATGTTTGCTGGGTGTTCACACACACGGAATACTGGCCCTTTTAATAGCAGGCATTTTGGTAACTCAAAGCTACTTTTGGGATTATAAGGGATCACCACAGCAGGTAACGCCACATGTTTCATTTGGCAGTGGCAGCGTTTGACACCAGATGTCCTTCCCGACGCACCCCCAAAGGAATGTGTCCCCTACTGGGATCAAATCAGCGATCTTTCACTTGCTATGCCAATGTATAATCCACTACACCATGGAACCAGTAGAATTAAAAGGGATCTATTAAGTTCATTGTCAGTTCCAGGTGTTTATTCTTGAACTCGACAGAAGTGGCTTTGCATGATTCAAAATAATCCTCATTTATCTTATACTGGGCCTTAGTGCAGAACCTCACCAAGACTACACAACAGACCAGCCACTGTTAATGTCAGTAGATCCACCTGAGATTTTTCTGCTATGAGTCATCTTCTATGAATACAGTGGAAATAAGAACTCCAAAAACTTAAGCAGCTAAATGAAATTCAGGCATCATTAACCTTTACACCTGAGATCTTCCTGCTGTGATTCAGAGCCAATATCAATACCAAGTACCTGAGACATAAAATGCAATGAAATATCTGTATGTGATAAGCAGACCTCACCTTCAGCTGTTCCAGCTCCCCGTCGATGTCAACATTAAGGTTTGGATACATGGTGCGAAAATGTTCCGCCAACATGCGAAACCTGAAAAAACACGAAGAGGGCAGAGCTGATTACTTTAGACGTGTTAATGGAAGTTTACGGGGACTCCGTCTTTATGCAGATGTGGTTCCACACATCAATGTTTTAACATGACACACAGGCGAGAAAGACTCTGTTACATAAGGTTTCCGTAAAAGCAGGGCGGCAGCAGTTTCAGGGGTTTGCCACAGATGAGTGCTGCCACCTGCTGGTAGGAGATTACACAAACTAACAGCAACTGGAGTCATGTGTTATGACACTTCATATATTGTCTATATGTACTCCTAAACTCAAACAGGTATTTTGAGAAATTCCTTTATCTCACTCACAGAGAGAAACAACTAGAATTTCACAATAACCTGCTCATCACAGGCAGCCAAATACAAATGATGTTTTTGACATTAAATATTCTGCAAATTGCATTAATGGTCACCATCTGAAAAATATTTGATTCAGGGCTGCTTAAATTTTAAAAAAAGAAAAGAAAAAAAAAGTGCTTACTTCTCCTCAAAAACTTTGAAATCTGAGACGAGGTCACAGATCCGCAGACCATTCCGGGCGGCTTTTGAGGAGTAGGCAGGACCTATGCCTTTCTTAGTGGTCCCTAAACTGAAGCACAAATTAAAACAACAAAGTCTATTAGAACACATTAACACAAATCACTCCCAGTCTTTAATACTGCTACACTGCATGTCATTCACAATCATATTAAACTAATTAGATTTACTTTTTCCCTTCTTGCTGCTGCCTCTGCTGCTCCTGGATTCCATCAGCAGCTTGATGGAAGTTGAACACTAAAGGAGAGAGGACTGTCAATAAGGGTACGTGTCTCACTCAAAACTTAAGCAAGAACACGCTTACTCACCAATGTGGGCGCGATCTGAAATCTTTAATCGTTCCTCCCATCCTTGTAATCCTACATGGGATACAACAATCCACATGTTGCAATGTTTTCATTACAGAAAACATTTTATTCTCTTTTTCTGTATTATTAATAATGTACATTTAATTAAAAAAAAATACAAAGTAGTAAAAAGTGAACATTAAATGCTGAAAATGAGATATGGGACAAAAGCAGGTTTACCACTTTGTTCCTTCATTCCTTCTTTTATCAACAAACTGTAAACTTATTGTGGGTAGTCCAGTTTAGCGCCAAGCCTCTTCCTACAGAGTCATGCTGCTGGAAGACGTGCAGCATGTGCTTTGGTAATGTTATGCTGTAATACAGGAAGGCCTTTCCCAAAAAACATGTCACCTGGAGGGTTGCATGCACTGATCTTATTCTGTATTAATGGTGTGAGTTACTCATGCCATCACAGATACTGGCCTATTAACTGTATACCGACGGCCTCGCCTCTGGATGGAGCACTGATGATTCCCACAAAGAATTTCACATTCTGATTGGTCAGACCACAGGGGAGTTTTCCACTCATGGACTATGTGTGCAGCTGTGTCTCTGGATCTTGTTTATATGTTTGTTTTTCAATCTGCATGACTTGCATTAACTTGTATTTGTGGATGCCACGTATAATCTGTTTTACAAATGCTTTTAAAAGGGTTTGATTTTTGTTCACAGCTTTGTCCCCTGTATGCAGACATTCCTCTTGATTATCTTCATTTTTTAGTATTATGTGCCACAATCGATGGCATTCACAGATTATCTGCAATTGTTACACTGACAAAGGTGAAATGAATGTTGAACTATTCATTTGAAAGATTCTCTGGGGAGTGTTTTTTAATAGCCAAATGTAATACTAATTAATCTGCATGGTTGTGAAATATTCCATAGAGTTGTTTTTATTATTATTACACAACACTGTGTCAATGTTTCTGAAACATGCAGCTGACATCGAATCCAAAATAAGTAAATATTCTTCCAAAAGCAAAGATATAGAGGGGTCTTGTTTTTTTTTTTTTTAAATATCACAGTTTTATTGGCAAAGAACCTTGGAGAAAATAAAGAAACAAAATCTACCCTGAATTGCTAATGGATGTTGTGACACTTTACCTTTTCCTTTACGCAGATTTTTTTCTGCCTCCTCAAACAGACCTGGCAGGTGTATCACCACACCGTTTCCTGTAACATGAAAATCAAACTTTCAACAAGCCTCGTATTGAATCCTCTCCTGCACTTTTACATCTAATGTTCCAGTGTGGGAAACAAACTGCTCATGTTTTCCCTCAGCTTTTGTTTGGATAGCTTCTGAGTGCATCCTCTCGCCTCATTTCCTGTTTTTATAGTAGCTCAGTGGAAAAAAAGCTATTAAAAGCATGACATTAAAAGGAAGAATATTTATGCTGTTGAGATATTTAAGCACAACAGCATACAAAAAATAGTTTGATTCATATGGCTGTAAAATTGTTTGGGCTAAAAGGTCTTTTTTTATTATGCAGTCCAGCCTTATTAGCACAAAATCTGGGTCATGTCCATGAACCTTGAAAACAGAGAGACTGATAAGACTGCCTGCATAGGTCTGATGTTCCCCTGATAAGAGTAATATATGAATGCTCTATTAGCTCCTTTATCAAAACGCCATCTTCAAGACTTTCAAAATACAACGCAAGGCTCGTCCCTACCAATGAAAGAGGTTGCCTTCTTGTTGAGCACCCCACTGGGCAGCAGATGAAAGTCATATTCCACTGAGTCCACAACCACGGTGTGACCCGCATTGTTGCCTCCCTGCGAACAACACACAAAATTAAAAACTTGCTTAAAGAATAAAACACCGGACTGTGTGGCTTTAGTATTTCCCGTAGGCGCGTCATTGCGCTAGATAATGTTATATTCACAGCCTTTTGGGGTCATCCATCTGACTCGGTATAAACTCCGAAGCACCACATCAGATTAAAAAACGACAAAACTTCGTTAGCAGTCCTTGTTAGCATCATAGCAGTTCCACATCCGGGTAGGTCAGCCAAGGTTGTTGACGTCGATTACGAATATTTGACGCAGCTTAACGGTAACGAGGCTCACCTGACCCCCACGTTATATTTATCACACAGTCTAAGCACAAGAAATGTGTAAGAAGTGGTCTGTGTAAGGGTAAAAGGTGACAGATCTGTACCTGGCACCTGCATACAATATCAGCATCCATTGCGAGTAGGTCCACCACTTTGCCCTTTCCCTCGTCTCCCCACTGCGCTCCGAGCACGACGGTCACTTTGTTCTGGGGCTCCTTCGGAGTCCGGAGCGGGTGCTCCTGCTGGACAGAATCCCGCGGCCGCTTAACAACCGGCTCCCCGTTCAGGGACGCGGTCTCTCCCCCATTAACGTTAGCCATGCTACTTTGGGACGCCATGCTGAAGCGCTCTTTCCGCTAACCGGAAAATCGTATTGGCGCGTTCTCCGCTCAAGAGGAAGCGGTCATCTTCCGTTTCACTGCAGCGCTTCCTCTTGTAGCTTATTTTTTCCCCCTGAATATAAAACATGTTTACATGTAAATACTTATTTTCTTAATTTATTTGGACTAACTGATATATAAACACTTCGTCGCTCGGCTTAATTACAATTTCTTTGTTTAAATGCTAATTTAAAAGACTCGCTCCCGCCGAGCGCTGAATCCTACGTCAACGTCGCCGCCATCTTGGACGTGGCAAAAATAAACTTACTCTGGTGTTGGGTGGAGTTGTTCAAATCGTTTTACAGGCGAAACTGGATCATGTGGGCTTACCATTCACATGTAAGAGTGAACACATTTTTTTTAATTGTATTTGGCAATTACAGCATTTTGAAAACATAATTTGCAGACGTTGCAGATCCTATGTAGTCCCGCGGTGCAGCCTCCAAACAGTGAAGTCAGTCTTACTTAACAACATTGCGCCGAACTGACAATAATACAAATGAGGATTGATTGATCTTCCAGACCTTCTGTTTGCCCGCTGCCTACCCGCTATCTGCATATCAGTCTATTTTTGAGTTTTGTGCTTCTTGTCTCCTTGTTTTTGTGTAATAATAATAATAATAATAATACGTTTTCTTTTTGTTTTTTTCTTTTTAAAGCCGGTCACCTCTGGCAGTTTTCACAATCAGAATATGATCCGAATACTCTGGTGTACCAAACATATTTGCTTTTCCAAGAATAGCTCTGTAAGTTTTCCAATAGGCTACTCTTGTCAATGTTTGTTTTTTTATTTTATTTTATTCATTTACGCCAGGCCTGACAGGTAGAAAGGAAAGGGTAGGAAGAAAGTGAGAAAAAGAGAAAAAAAAACCCAAACAAAAACAAACAAACAAACAAACAAAAACAAACGGAGAAAAGAATAATCAAAGAATGATATACATACATACATACTCACACATCCACATATCTATACACAGGCATATAAATATACACACACACACACACACACACAATCCTGCTGTTGCTTGCAATAATGTGTGTATGTGCCTCTGTCATGAAATATACTCACAAATGGGGGCAAGAAACTACAACCACGCCCTCCGTGATCCAGAGGCAAACAGGGAAGGACCCAGGGGACTCGGCCTGTCCACGGCCCACTAGGAGCTCAGAAGACAGGAGGCCACACATCCCGATGGCAACTGCGCACACACCCTAGAGGAGGAAGGAGGGAGACCCCAGACGGAACCCCCACGGTCAAACGGCAAGAGGCCAGAGAGCCAGAGGCAATGAGCAGCCAACCCACCCACCCCCGCAGGCCGGCACCTCCGGCACTAGCCGAGAACGCGGCCCCAGGCACCCGAGATCCGCCCAACACCCAGCAGAGCCCCCCCCCACGCACGCCAAAGAGGCCCGAGCCACCCCCAGGCCACAACCGCCTAGGGAGCAGGCCAAAAACCACGGCAAGACATCCGGCCATGAACCCCAGGACCCAGGGGCACCCAACACCCCAGGGGCAGCAGTGGCAATCAGCGGGAAGCAGCAGGAAGTGGTAGGAAGCGATACGGAGGGGTGACTCCCACCATGACCCACAGGTGCCAAGGCTCAGCAAGCCACAGACCCAGGCCCTGCTGTCCACACACACATAGACACACAGACACACATCCACACATAATAATAATAATAATACGTTTAATTTATAAAGCACTTTACAAAAGTTGGAAATACCTCTTTTTTTGTGAACCTACACACTCTTATTTTGTTGTTTTACCTTTTTAACCATAACATTTTATTGTATGCAATATAACATGGATCTATAATTTTAGTATACTGTTTTACTGTTAAAAGAAAATGACTTCAGTGATCAGTGTCTATTGAAGTGTCTTATTTTAATCTTTAAACTTCGCTCAGTTTTGCCTTAAAGATTGTCATTAATAATACTTAACTTGACAAACATCACTGAGTATAAAATCATTTTTTAATTCAGAAACCTTCAGATGTTATAGCTATATGTCAGGATCTGGTTTTTGTAGATATCATCACAGTAACAGCGTTCAAAATGTGGGTAGCTGTAAACACTTATAAAAACATTAGAAAAACAAAACACACGCTCGTTTGATGCCTGCACCCATACATGGAGTATTTAACATTTATGGTTATTATATTTAGTTATTATATATTACAGTTAGTTACGTTATTTTTTGTGCCTATCTGTTTCCCAGTATATATTAGTGCATGTGTGAATGAGACGCTTTAACAAATAACTTTGCAGAGAGAGGCTTTATGAAGTTCAGTACGTTTACTTGTATTAGTTTACAGCACAGATCTGCCACATCCAATATGGCGGACGCGCTGACGTATCACAGCAACGCGCCGACTCGCTCAATGCGGCGTCTACGAATATATGCATTAGCACCATGTGAGGTTAGTATATCTGTAGTTTGTTACGCTTGCATAATAACAATCTTCCCACATCTGTCTTATCTGTGCAATACTATATTGTAACCATCTGATAAAGACAGGCAGAGCTGATGGTTGCTTACCTGTCAAATTAAACGAAAATATATCTAAGCATTAAAAAAAAGAAAGCTTTCTCCTGCACCGCCACACGCTGTATTAGGAGGAACACACTGCCAGTTCGTCTTGTGTTGTAAAGATTAAGGCAGATTGACATGAACACACAAACTAGCTGATAAGAATTCAGAATGTTTTGTTTATTACTAATCCATTATAACATTTAACAGTCCAATGAACATGTGACATATTTAAAGTGGTGAACTGTACTGCATTCAGAAGTGAGGATCCATAATCAATCAGTACTGACTCTAACAACAGATTTGCTTGGAGGCTGTATTTTGATTAAGAGGACATTATGTAGCTCACTGTAATCATCATATATTCTGAAAACAGTCCATTATTCTAGTTTTAGCATATATATATATATATATATATATATATATATATATATATATATATATATATATATTTCTGCAATACCCTGGTGCACCTTCAAGGTAAGCTCATCATTTCTTATTTCATCCTTTGAGGTGCAACTTTTTTTTATAGGTTCTGATTTTACCAGACCATCAGTGCAAAATGACAGACTCGCAGAGCAACACATTAAGGCTTTATTCACTTTAAAGGGTTTTTTTTTTCAGCAGTGCTAGTTTTTAGTTGAAAAATCACAAAAAAAAAAGAGTGACATTTTATTTATTAATGCAAGTTCATGAGAGCTAAAACACTCATGTATCTGTACACGCTCAGAAGGACAAACGCAGCAGTGGCCTACAGAACTGACAGGCAGAGGCTGGAAATCACTGGCTGTCAATTCATAGGTCATCCCCTTGTGCCCCATCTCTCTTTAGATACGTACCGATCTTCATGATCTCGCGGCAAGAGATGAAGTAAAATGGCCAGAGGACACGCACACAAAACCCTTATTGGAAAATAAAAGCCATTGCGTTGCGGCTCCTTGTCGTTTTTGGTGATTCTCTGCAAGTAACAGCACCTCCACTGGAACAGACACAGCTTCCACATGGAGTTGCTGTTACATCCAGCGAGCACCAGAAGACTCACTGATGATGACAAACTGTCGCTTTCCTCTGTTTGAGACAGACGAACTCCTCCAACAGGTGAACAAACCTGTCTTTGGATCAGGCTTCTGGTTTATTTGAGGGGCGAGAAGGAGCAAAAGAAAGTCCAGAGGTGAACTCAGCATTTGGATGCAGAGGCAGCTGCTTTAGTACGAGAGGAGCCTCCTCTCGCAGGTGACTTTGACCTGGCAATTTCCTCCTCCCAGTTTTTATAACCTGAAGTAAACGGCATCATTGCTCACACTGCTCCAACAGCATGGCCAAAGGGCCAAGGCCTGTATAGATAACACAGATTTTATGGCAGCTGTCAACATGAGGGCTTTCAGTGTGTGAGTAAAAAGGGTGTGTCCGACCTGTGTACCTGCCATCCCTGCATTTCCTGCTTACGCTTAAATTAGTCTTCATAATTACTAAGTTGTTACTAAGTAATTGTGATAAATGTCAAACGTTGGATTGCCCAGTTTGACTTTAATCAAGTGACTTTCAGGTCTTGTAGAAACTTTTTTCTTTCTCATCCTGTCTTGTTCAGCTTGCAGGGTTAAGTCTCTGTAGACTTTGCCTTGCAGTAAAACTGTGCACAGAAAAACAAAATAACACAACAATAAAGCAATTCAAAGATCAGCAGCTCTCTCAGACCATCTGTGCTTGTACTTGGGTTTGTTTTAATTGTTCTGGATCAGTCAATCACACTCCACCAATTGCTTTCAGTCAGCTGCATCAGCATTAAATTTAAAAACGACGTGTCTTATCTGATCAGTGATCCAAACAGCCCCAGTGATTCAGCACTTAAACTGGATTTAGTTGTTCTGAAGATATAAAAAATAAGAAAGATGAAGACAGGTCCTGCCTGCTTATCAGTTGGTTTTGTCAGTTATTATGACAAAAAAAAAAAAAGAAAAAGAGCCATACTCACCTTCACACTCACCACGGCCCAGCGGATTTCAAGGCGAGGCCAAAGGTTTGAAGAGCGGCAGGGTGTTGTGACGCAGAGAGCCAGCATACGGAAGGGCAGGAAGGGAGTTACAGGCCAGAAGAGCAGAAATGCAGCAGACTGGAATAAGACAGGCGAAGGCACACTCTCAGCGATACTGACAGCGAACGGCACCATAGGTGCATTTTTTTGTTTGATGTATATGTCAGCAATGACAGCAGAGAAATGGCAGCGAGGCAGAGCAGCCAGTTTAAGAGTTTAGGAGTTGGTGGAAGGTTAATTATTACACTCGTTGTCAATATTTAACAGGCCCAGCGCCCTGCCCCTCTGTCCAACATCCTGATTCCACACTGACTGACACGGAGGGTAGGGCCAGCGTCAAAGCACATCTCTTTTGTCCCCCCCTGGACAAAATATGTATTCATGGCCTGCAAAAAAGAAAAAAAAATCAATAAACCTACAGTGAAATGTGCTTTTTCTGAGTTTGAAAAAGTTCCGTTCTTGAGCCTCTACCTCAAAGGATCATTTTTGTATTGTAGTAACAGGATGGAGTGTACTGTACTTTTACTGTTGCATGCACACTTAGTGGAATAAGCAGGTACGTAGCTGAGAAGTATGAAGCAATAGCACAAGAGGAAACAGATTACCATGGACTGTAGTTACAGAGGCAGACTGAACAACAGCACAATAAAAAGCTGATTGAATGGTGCGTTAAAGATTGGCACAGGGCCCTTTGATGCCTGTAGATTATTAATAATGTCATAAAATATAACTGCACTGGAAAAAAAAAAAAAGAATTGTTAAATCACCCTGAATTATAAATTAAAAAACAGCACAACATGTGACACAAAGCAGTGATACCAAAGCGTTCCAGAGTCGCATACTGTTTAGCTTTGCTTTAAAGGAGCTCCTTACCACATACGTATACAGCCACATTTTTGAAGAAGTTGAGACTTTGGGTAAAATGTAAATAAGGATGATTTTTTAATTTTTTTTATTTACCCCTTGCATACAGGGATTTCTGGGATTTCTTTGATGAAGTAAACATCAGAGATGTTTTGCTACCAGCAGAAACTGCGGAAGTAAGTGGACAGCCTGACCTACTCATGGTGGCCCGGCGGCGAGGTGGCCAGAGGGCTCGCTTTCTTGGGAAGCCTTCCGTATCTTCAGCAGGTGTCTCAGCATCACAAGGGGTTTTATTTATTTATTTTTTTTAACCCTTAACCTTAACCTAACCAGCTTTAGTGGGCCTCATCAACCAGAGCTTGGTACTTGGCTTCCTTCAATTCATCAGAACTGCATGGTCAGGGCACAGTGAGTTTGACTGCCAAGATGTTTTTTGTACATTTAGATAGAAGACTCACGTCCGGGTGGAGCGTGGTCACAGCCGCCACTTCTGGGAAGAGGAGCGTTTCTTTTGAGGTCTACTTGCATCTCCCAGTTGGAAGTTTGGTGGAAATAGGAGGGCAGGTTCTTGGTTTCTTTCCCTTTAGAAACTAATAGCTTCAAGCCATGGGGTCTGGTGTTTCTTAGCTTTGAACCTCTGAAAGTCCGCCCATTTGGCGATTTCTGTAAAGACCTTTTTGTGCCTCTATAAAGTCATCCAACTTTAAACTGAGACACATTGTTTTCAAAGTGTTGAACTGTCACCGTTTTAATGTTCTCACTACGCAAAATACAGCACAAACTCCTGGAAGAAAGCAAAATCAAAAGTCTATAGATCATTTTTATTTTAAGTAATGGCATTTTACACCTCTTTTATTCACGCACTTGGGCTATCTTATCTCAGAAGTTCAAGAGACTGCTCCACCTGAGTGCAGAGTCCAGCGTCTCTAAGAGAGAGAATATGTGCTCAGCATTAATCTTCCACTCAGATAAGTCGTTTCTTGTTCCTCTGAATCGACTTTGGCTGAGGTCATAATCATTTCAGGTGCAATTTAGAACAGATGGCAACATCAGTTTACTGAACATAAAATGATCTTGTGCAGAAGGTCGCATGCAGTCCTCTGATCTTAGCTGAGGTTGATGCAGTAGCACGATGATCTCGCTTCAGAAGTGACCGACTCCCTCAGGGTTGCTGATGTTCTTTAAATTTCACCTGCTTTCCTTTTTTATTAAGTCAGATTTTAAAAGAAACTCTGGACTTGGTTTTGCAGTTAGGTTTCTTGCTTTACTTTAATCACCCCTCAGAGTTTTGCTGGACTTTGATCCACTTGTGCCAAACATGTGACAAGCCCTGGAACAGTAGGAGGTTGTGAAAACATATTGCTCATTTATCTCCTTACTATGAATCATCGTTCCCCTCATGAGCTAATTATTTTGTTTCAGAGTTTAGATCCCGCTCCTTACCTTTGTACTTCCTGCTCCTTTGGAGGTGGCAACGCTCAGTTGGATGAAGGCAACATCTCCTTCTTCAGTGACCCAATCAGGGTTTGAAGCAGCATTCAAATCAAATCAGATTAGAGTTTATGGGTTGTTTGAACATTGATCATCAAATCTAATCAAACCACACCCATACAGATGTAGATTAGTGTTACACTCCGAAAAAGGGACACCTAATCTGCACTATATATTGTACTCTGTTTACTGTATGTTTTCAAATGTTGACTACTGCTCATATTTAAGAGTAGGGAGAAAACTTTGAGGGGTTTGAAAGGTGTTATTAGGCCTGTTGAATGTACCTGGAGTCACTCACAGAATTAGGCGCTAAAAACTAATTTCTTAGCCTAATGAAAGTAAAGATTAATGTATTCTAATTAACAAATGCACATTTGCAATCATATCACTGAAAAACCAGCGACTGTATTTTTTTAACAGGAAAACGTAATGACACCATCGTAATGGTCATAGTTCCCCTGTGAGTTTAACACATCCTGCCGCAGAAGGTTCAAAGAAGGTTTAAAATGAAAAATGAACTAATATTTGATATCGATACGATCTCGTCGTTTATCTTGGTCGGTTTTTTGTGTATCCTATACATAACAACAAAATGATTCTGAAAAGAAGAACTATTAGCTGAAAACTTGGCGTGTCTCAGCATGGTGTCCAGTGTGTCCCTAAATAAATTTGAGCAAACTGGACATGTGGAGGACAAATGAAGAAGTGGCAGACATGAGTGACATCTGCACATTTAAATTGTCCAGAATTCTACATTTGCACAATTTGATAGGTGCAAATTGTGCTCAGGTATCAGTAAATATAAGCAGATGTTAAAATCAGTGAGGAAACTATATGCAGTCTTCATGACTTCCATTTTAATCTAAATTGCTTTTGTATTGATGTGTGAAAAAGCAAATACCAGCATTTCCCCAGTCTTCAAACCATTACCCCCTCGGTGCCTGTATCTGTAGAGTCTGAGATGAAAGAACTGTCTATGGAAACTCAACGTGGATGATGTGGCACATTGGTTGAAGGCAGATTGGCTGAAATGTGGGAAAAACATCAGAGATCAAAATATACAGTATGAAGAGTACAGACAGTCACTGCAGTAGACACTTTTCAGTGTTTATAACACTTGGTTTCACTTCGGCTCCTATAACTTTGCATCGTCTCAAAGTCTGATGGAGCAACAACAGCACAAGCAAGAGTAACCCACAGTCCGGCTGTACCACATGCTTTCCACACTGCCTCCATCTAATAGCAGATGCTCTCTGCAGGTAGACGGGCAGTCCAAAGCTGTCTGAGGACTGGCCACACACTCCCACTGCAGAACTGATACTGATTTTCAACATGAATTCTGACGTTTAATACCCTCTACTGGTGACCAGCGTGCATTGCAAGAAAAAATAAAAAATAAAACAGCAAAAGGCCTCTGTCTCAGAATCAGTTCCTGAGCAGGAACCATTACAGTGAATAATTCATTTCTATTATTGGATGTTTCAGTTGGACCTGTGATAAAAAATTTTCATTCCTAAATCTGACACCCACTGCACACTGAAGGACACTGTCTTTAAAACCCATCTTCTTTTATTTCATAAAGTACTTCTGAACAAAGCCTTTGTGTCCTGGACCCTCACACCTGAATCTAATCGAATGGGAGAGACCTCTCATTTCCTTTTCATCCTGTTGTGTTACTGAGCCATAAAGTCTGTATTCATGAACGGAGCCTTCATAAGCCATCTTCCTGAGGCCTGATGAAATCTTTTTCCTCTTAAACTAGATGTGCCTCATGCAGACCTACTCATCCCCATCTGTTTATATAAAAAAGAAAGAAAATCAAAGTGATGCCAAACATGTCAGAGAATATTTGGGTGTCTGCGTTGTGGTACCGAGAATCTGTGACAACTGTAAATTTTCATTAATACATCTTAGCTGATCCAAGTTTTATGGATCTTTTTTTAACTTATCAGTTTTTGTAGTTATTGAATATCAAATAAAGAACAAGGCAGGTTGTAGTGAAAAAAAGCACCATCAGTCTCTAATGAATGTGCACATACCATAACTTTATAGATTGAACCATGTTATTAATGTTATTTAAAGATTGTAAACCACATGAGAAGACTGGATCGACTGTGTCGAGCAAAACTTCAGACAGAATTGGAAACTGAAGGTTCAGGCTTGATGAACCAGTACAAACACAAAGGTTCACAATGAAAAAGCAAAGGTGGAAACCAGCTCAGGCAAAAAGAAGAAAGCAACAAAGAAACCCACCTTAAAACTTCAAAAAGGTAAAACTACAGGTAACTACTAAAGGTAAAAAAGACTCACTTGCGTCTTGCACATGTCGCTGTAAAGCGTAGATAGCACAGCAGGGGCTGCATGTAGTGCCGAATGGCAGAACTTGCCACTCGTAGATCTTCGGCTCTTCATTCCTCTTCATGTCCCGCCAGATGAAGCGCAGGATTGGTTTGTCGGCAGGCAAGAGACGTATCTGGTGAAACATACTCTTGATGTCCCCACTCACTGCAACTGGGTACTGCCGGAAGCGAATGAGGACCCCTAGTAAAGAGGGACCTAGGGCAGGTCCAGGGAGGAGAAGATCGTTGAGAGACTTCCCTTCATACTGGAAAGAACAGTTGAACACAATCCTGTCTTTGTTGTTGTGCCGTACCATATGGTGGGGTATGAAGCCAGGATTCGGATGTTGATTTAGCCTCATCCTGTGACACTATGGATACATAGCCCATCTCCTCCAGCTTCTTAATTTCCTGGCAGTATACCTCAGCACGTTGTGGATCTTTGGCTAGCCTCCTCTCAGTGCTGCGAAGGCTAGGCAATACTGCTTCCATCGGAGCTTGAAGGGTGGTAGAGTTGACTCTGCGAAGCAACGGTGTAGCATATCACGTTATCTTGTCTACTGTAACTCTGATGGTTGAGGCCTGAAGGAGGTTGAAAGCCTGCAGATCCTGTTTTGATCTGGTCACCTGCTTACTCACGTAAGGTAATGTATCCATCTGCCAAAGTCGCTCTACGTTCCTGAAGAGCTCACAGTCCGGTGCGACTGTCGCAGTGAACAGACACTGCTGCTCCGAGTGAGGGATTTGGTCGGTGCTGATAGGGCCTTGAAGCGACCGGCCAAGCTCCGTATGAACTGCGATGGGTCCTCCTGGCGGGCCCATACGAACTGGCTCTATGGGTGCCAAGAGATGAGGCATGTCTGATCCTATAAGCAGCAGGGGTTGAATGCGGTCCATAGGAGTCAAAGGCAGGTTGCTGAGGAGTCTATGTCTCTGTTGAAGAGTCTTCACTGGGTATGAATGCTCTGAGAGACTCAGATTGTCTGAAGTGAAGGCCTGCTGAATGAAATGTTTCCTCTGAGGCTGGTGTGGGGAAGACACGTGCAAGGCAACTGATGCACCGTGAAGCTGTACTACCTCATGGTGAACTATAATGCATAGACTTTGCATTCAGACTAAGAGGAAACAACTCAATTCGCTCTAACAGCCCCCCCCATACAAAACAAAACAAGACTTGAGTGTAAGACTTTATTCAGCTCTGACACTAAAAGCACAGTAAATAAATGACTAAAATTTGCTCCCCAAGAATGTGCATGTGTAGTGACAACCAATTTAATGTATTAGAGAAGTAAATTTATTATCATAGGGGGGGGGATCTCAAATGACAAAACTAAGTTGTACAGACTTTTCATTGTCAATCAGTGATATTCAGTCCTTTGAGTCACCTCTAGTGAAAACTGAAGTTTCAAAATCAACAGCTACTTTCAGGTAACGGCGTTAGTCATTTTAAAAAAAGAAAAGACTTAAACGAACTAAAATCAATCAACTAAAAACATATTTACAGCTAATGTCCAGATTAGGACTCCTCTCTGATTGGAGTGTATCCTGAGAAAAAACTGTTCTGAAAACTCGTCAGGAGTCGTTTCTTCTTCTTCAGTAAGCTGACTGTTGTTCTGTCCTCTTCATCGTCATCGTCCTCCTGCTGCTGCTCTTCCTCTGCAAAGATCGGTTTCCTGACCAACTTCAAGTCTGCACTCGTGTGTCCCATGTCTCCGATTTCTTTTAACACCTAAAATGGCACACAAGAACAATACTGTTAGCTACTTTCTGTTACATCCTATGCAAGACACATGCTAGTGTGAAAAACGAAGAACACAACTTTAAGATTTTATACATCGGTGCATTAAAGTTATTTAAATAGAACCTCAGATGAACACATGCCTTGTTACACCTGGTCATTATTTACCAAAAACTAAGGAAAAAAATCAGACGGTGTTTGTGAAAAGCTAAATCCACCTATGATTCAACAGTTTGTAGCACCACCTTTCATTTCCTGTGACTTCAGTCTTTCACATTGCAAAGGAATTTTTGGCCCACTCTTCTTCACAGCGTTGCTTCAGTTCATTGAGGTTTGTAGGCATTTGTTTTTGCACAGCTCTCTTTAAGGTTCCACCACAGCATTTCAAATCACCACTGCAGCACCTTGATTCTTTTCTTTTTCAGCCATTCTGTTGTAGATTTGCTGCACAGGATCACAACACAGTTTCATCCAGGCTTCAGCTGTCAGACAGATGGCCTCACTTCTGACTTATACTTTGGTATACAGAAGAGTTCACGGTTGACTCAGTGACTGCTAACTTTTAAAAAAAGAAAGAAAGAAATCATTTAACTGAGGCCTGTAGTCTGACATGTAGCTCTTGAGTTTTTCGCAGTCTCTCTCATTATTTTACAGTCTGACCTTGAGGTGAATTTGCTGGGACATCCACTCTGGCATTGAATGTTTACCACTTAAGAATAATCTCTTACTGTAGAATGACGATGGACTTTAGATTGTTTGGAAATGTCCTTATAACCCTTCCCAGATCAATGGACAACAACAGTTACCTCTTTTGCATTGTGTAAACACACCTGAATGCTCCAGACCTGCAAACTGCCAAAACCTCTGCTTTAACAGAGGTGCTCACACTTCCTGATGATCAGATGATCAAGTTAATTTGATTAGCAGCACCTGGCTGCTACTTAGCCTCTTGATTCCTGTGGCAGCAGTAAGGGTGGACTTACATTTCTTTACAAACTGCTTCTGCATTTTAACTTTAACAATCACAAAGTGCAGTATCTCGTGTGCTGTTCACCTGTGGCTAGTGATGGGCAAAACGAGGCTTTGTGAAACACTGAAGCGTTCGAAGCATTTGTGCCGGAATCGTATCGAAGCTTCGAAACAATCTGAAACCCATCTGCACAGTGACACCTGCTGGCCAATGTGGTTATTGCCACGTCTTGGTAATGCTGCGTGATGAAACAATGACACAGACGCGCCCGGCACATGTCCAAACAAAGCTCCTGATCATACCCGAGTATCAATAATTATGATCAGCACATGTTTTGGAGAAAAAGGAGACCGCTAAAGACGGCGAGCTGCAGTGAACAGAGCGCTTCAACAAACACTGTTTTCTCTGTTAACATTTGTGAGGCTGTTTCAGCTGCTTAGTAATTCAGTGGAACACACAATAAACCAACTTATAAAATATAAAAAACTGAGAAAAGATGCTGTGTTTATTGTGGTAACCACACAGCTGTCTTTGGGCTCAGTCGGCTTTGTTTCTTGCCGGCCCTGGAAAAAAATAAATAAATAAAAGTTTGGATGTTTTGACTTTAAGCTTTCTTGGAGTTCGTGTCATTAGGTTTTCACACTGTTAAACAAAGCTAGAAGCTGGTGTAGCCTTTGGCTTTATTTTCTATTCATTTTAAAATAAATGCTAAAGAAAAACACAAAATCTTTTCCTTTAAAATAAAGGTTAAAATAAAGTTTTCATGGGCTCATTCTGGCCTGTCTCATCAGTCATTTTCACATCTTCACACTGACCAATAAAAACACTGTTTGTGAGATATTTATACCAGAAACTGCAGTGGGGCTCAAAAAGGAAAAAAAAAGACAACTCATTTGTCATGAGAATTGCTAAGAAATAGTTTGCCTGGACGTGGTTTTTCTTCATTTAAAAACAAATGTATGTATTTACAGCAGGAACCTCCTGGCTGTGCAGTGTGCCTGTTGCAGCATCAGCATTATGGATGGGTTTCGGAGGTCCAGGCCTGTCCTGTTAAGTCACTGTGACCCCTCAGCTGAATTCTTCTGATACATTTCAACTATAAATTATACAAATTCATACAATATGGTAATGAAAAACTTAAATACCGATGTCACCAGTAAGTTATTACAGTGCGATCTCAGTTTATTTGGTTCATCGCTTCTGTAGCTATCGTGGTGACCAACATGACTGAGGAGGACACTGAGCAGAGGGTGGGTGCAGGTCAGACTTGGGGAAGGTCCTCTAATGTCTCTGAAAATAAACAGAGGTCATTCAGTGTGCAGGAACAAGTGGAGGATGGAGGGTTTTCAGCGCTCACAGTCAGCTGTCCCAGCGTGTGAGTTTGTTGATCCACTTTTGCACCGAAAGAAATGTTTCTGCTGTTTGTAAATGGATCGCCTATATCGTTCTTCACAGTCCACAGGAACAATAATGAGTTATACGTGCGTGTGTCTGCTTGGATTAAATAGAAGCGCTGGTATAAAAAAAAACAATTCAGCAATTACAAGGCCCAGCTCAAAAAAAAAAAAAAAAGACAGATTCATTAAATGAAAAAAAAAAGAAGAAAAAAAACAAATGAAACAGCAGGAGCGAAACGCACCGAAGCCTCGCTTAGCCACGGTCACGTGATGTAGGTGTTTTAAAGCAGGTTTCGGAGCAGTGTTTCGAAACACCTGCGCTTCGGCAGCTCGATACAGTGTCGAAACTTCAGTGTCGAGCTTCCCATCCCTACCTGTGGCTGTATTTACTCATTTCAGAACTTGCCAAGGATCAGATGATTTTTTTATTCCCCATTATGTGATGATACTTAAAACCTTAGGCCCCGTTTCCAGTGGAAATGGTGTTGTTTTGATGCATTTCAGCCTCCTGTTCACACGGATATGTTTCAGAAACGATCTCCGTTTACAGGGAAACGCTAGAAAGGTGAAAACGATGTAGTTCCCATTTCCAGGCCACAAATTGGCAGTGTTGTTTTTTTTTTGCAAAGCTTGTTTACATAACACACGCATGTGTGGAGGGACTCAGTGGGATGCACGGCAAAGATTTGTTCATTATTTACAAAACGACCAAAGTGAACACCTTTGTGTGGACTGAAGACGAGGTTGGATTGCTGCTGCACACAACACTAAATTATAAAACTGCAAAAACAGGAAAATATTAACTGGGAATCGTGCCACTCGAAGTACATAGATATTTAAGTTAAACTATAAGTTAAGTTCTAAAGACTGAGCAGCACAAGAAGCACTCGTGAATCCGCCATTGCTATTGTTGTTCGTCTACTAGCGCATGCGCAGAAAACTGTGGCGGTCGCAACCATAGTGCGCATGTCCAAGTGCCCCCATTTCCAAAAAGCATAGTTTTCGACCGTTTACACGTAGACAGAGGCACTCTGGAGGTCGTTTCCAAAAAGGATCGTTTTCACTCCGTTCTCGTGTAAATGGGAGTCCAAAACACATCAAAATTACATCGTTTCCACTGGTTAATTGCGTGATTGAGGTTGCATGATTTATACAACCGTAAATGTTTTCCACTTTACTGTCCACTCTGTTAGAAATGGAAAATTGCACTGACAATAAGAAAGTAACTCAGAAGTGTTTTCACATCCACTCATACGCCACATTTGTACAAAGTCTTCTGCATGCCAATCATCCCTTGAGCTTACCTTCTTTGTAGGAGTGCAAGATGGCGGCTTGAAGAACGTGATGTCACCTGGGCTGATGGATATGGGGTCCTGAAGAGACACAGAGTCTCGGGAAGCACTTTCTGTGGAACTTGCATCCTGAAATGATTAAACAGTTCCAAACTGAGAACAATGCCCATTGTTCTCTGGATTGTCAGAGGAATCCAAGCCTTCTATAAAACAGTCAGTGAAAGTCAAATCTGACTGCACAGAAACACGTCTGAGTCTTCTTTTCAGTTCTTACATTTTGAATAATTTTCATTATGCAGGTTGGAATAAAACCTAAGAAAAAAAATACACACATATACATGCCAGAAAATAAGCTGACAAAACCCCACAGGGCTCCACTTTTACCTATTTAAACATGATGTTTTGAGGACATCGAGCCAGACATCAGGGTCTGATACTCTGAACACCAAAATCTTTGTGCTGCAATAAGTAAGTAAAAACTGGAGCCCTGCAGCATGTGAGCTGATATTATTTTCCTCTGGTTAGAACCTTTTATTTCTGATGGAGCTTCAACTGCACAGCTTAGTAAATAATAACATCTCCCTGAAGTTGAAAGCCCCACTACAACACATCCACAGACTGGTTATCAAAGGTTCATGTACAGTGAGACTGCTGTGATTAAATACTCCTACCCAAAAACTAAGAGAGCCTAGTTTGCTTCTGCAGCTGTTAATCCGTATGAAAGTCATGCATCCACCCCAGCAAGCTATTTCAAACTAAGAAAAGCAAACAAACCTAAATTATTATTGAAAACAGAACAAGCTTTCCTTTTGTTTTTATAAACCTCACATTTGTTCTCTACAGACAGCTGAAGATTGTGAGGAAATTTACCTCAGCAGGCACCTGGTTATCCATATTTCGGCATTTCTCGTGATCACACTGGCAGTTCTCCCCACACGTCATCTTCCCTTTGCGGCACCTGCACTGCTTGTTGCTGCAGCGACCTTTACACGCACACTAAAGAAAGAAACCAGGTTCATAAGCATTCTATCCCGATGCAAATGTTCAGTGTTTCAGTTTTCTACTTTGGCCTGAAACATGTGACACTTGAATGAAATGAGATGCTGATTTAATAAGCTGGACATGATTTTTTTTTTCCTCTTACTCTTTGTGATCTATCAGAGATCACCCATGGGCAGTTTGTTTAAGCTTAATGAATTCAATTAAAAAACAAAACAACAACAAAAACAAACTCCTCATCCCTGTCTTACCCCGGTTTGTTTCGGTTTCTTCGAGGTTTTGCGTCCCCTCTCGTGTTTCTCAGGTCGCCACTCTTCTGCTTCTTCCTCGCTCTCGTCCTCACTGGGTGACATCAGCTCTTCGATGTTGATGGCTGTATTCAGCTGCGCTTTAGCTGTAGTGAAGCGCCTTGGTTTAGGCTATAAAGAAAAGACAATGCTATGTTCAAATAATCATAAATACCTTCTTTCAGTCTGAATACTGGCATTCTCACCAACTATAGAGTAACTACTACAATTAAACTTAAAACTGAAGCTACTTGAAGTATATCTGCAAAACCTTACCTTTGGAGGAACATACTCGAATGAGTCATCTGGGCTGTTTTCATTGCTGACTATAGGCAGAAGGTTTTTCTTCCCACTTGCCAAGTGGAGCAACGACAGTTTCTGAAAAAGGGGGAGAAAAGACATTTTTGGGTTCAGGTTAATCAGACAACTTAAATAGAGAGAAATGCAGCACTTCACATTTTTTTGCTTTTCACTATTCAAGGCTGCAGTGTGGAACTTTTGCTTTTTGTAATTACACAAACAATACTAATCTGTGTTTGATAGTTTTCTTTACCCTCCTAAGGGTTTCTTTTTACCCACACAAACTTTCATGGACACCTTCTCAGCTTTTCCAGCATACTGTTGATAGCTGTGATCTACTCACTCTCCATTACAGGACTTCCCTCGTCAGTAACACTCACCAGATTGGAAAGACTAGTATAACGCAAACCAGAGATGGTGTATATGGGCATAATCAATGACCTTGTTGAGGAAGGGCTTGAAAAATGAATGTTAATTTAGTGCTTCACTCCAGCTTTAAACATTAATAAAAGAAAAGCCTCTCACCAGAGTGCTGTCCTCAACTTTATAGTATTGTATACATATGTCATATAAAAAATTTAAAAAAAACAACAGCAATAACATGACACTGGATAAAGCTGTACAGTTACCTGTCTGTACTGTTCATTCTGCTCCACCAGTTTCTGGTTCTGCTCGCTTAATTCTCTTAGCTTTTCAAGTTCTTCCTCCTATAAAGATATTACAAGATAAGTTCCGGACACAATTCTGCATCAATTATCCTAAAACGTAGAGAGCCAAAGGTTAATTAAAACCACACAAACACTAAAATCTGTGGAGACAAACCTGAACTTTGAGGCGCTGTAGAAGCTGCTCCTCCTTTGAACTGTCCTTGTCGTTTTGGTTCGTTTCATCAGAATCTCCCCCAATAGGTTTGTTCTGGAGCTGGTTAAGGAGGTAGAGGACCTGTAGAAAGAAGGAAGAGAGGTAAATACATAGAGCGGAGTAAATATGTCTGAATCTAAAAAGAGGTGCAAATTGGTCCATGAATACAGCACCTTTTCCTGATGCCTGTGCTCGAGTTCCACCATCTGCTGCTGGTGCTCCATGTCCATGGTGGACATGACATTTCTCTCTTCAGCCAGCATCTTCCTTAAATCTTGTGCATTTCCTCTTTCTTGCTTCACTTCACTCTCCAGCTTGGCGCTGGCTGTTTTTGCAGACACCAGCTAAAAACAAAATGAAGGAATATTTGATGAGTTTTGAATGACTGAACTATTAACTAATTTAACTTTACTCATGGAATATAGTAATACATTAGCATTTTTCACCTCTGACATCAGGACCTTAAGGGCACACTTGGCCTCAGCTATACTCGTGATGGTGTCAATGCGTTGCTTGAAACGCCCCTCACTGTCTGCGGCGAGAACTTTCTGCTGTAGATCGGCTATCTGGGCATTCCTGTGAAGACACAAATTACTCTGCAGATCTTATAAAACCTTTACTATCCACATTTAAGTACAAAACAAACCAGGAAAATGTTTTAGTAGAAATAAAAGAACATGCATATAGCTCCATTTGCCCCATTGTGCTCCTTACAAGAATAAAAATTGAAACAGAAGAAACTTTTGGCCACAACTGCTCGAGTATGTGATGGTTCGTTCTGGAAAAATAGACTTCAGAAAGCAGTGGGCGACACTGATGTAGGCGTGTTTATCTTTTATACCGTCGTGTTGGGCAAACTGGCTGTCTGGTTAAATTATTTTTTTCTTACTCACCTGAGGCCGATCTCTGTCTCCAGGTTTTCCACCTGTTTGGTCAGAGGTGTTTCCAGCACCCCCTGGCTCTCCAGCTCAGAAATGATCAGTGTCCTTCTCTGCAAGGAAAGACAGCACACAGTTAATGATCTCAGTATTTCTCTGGGCCCTATTCCAGGAATCAGGTTCAACAAACTAAGATCGGCAACTCTGAGTTGATAGGCTGCTAACTCTGATCAGCCTATCAACTCTGAGCATGTTCCCGCTGAGCTAATCATGTGCATGAGTAGACAAAGAAAGCCATCATCATACCAGGATTCACCATGGCAATGCGTAAATAACAACTGGAACCTCCATTTTAATCCAGTGAACTAAATATTTATCTTAAACAGGAGAACAGAATCATTTTAATCCATCTGGGCCCCTCTGTCATCATCACAAACCGTATAAAAACTTGATCTAATCTGTGTTACCCCTGTGACAGGCTGGTGACCTGTCCAGGGTGTGCCCTGCCTCTCACAGCTGGGATAGCCTCCAGCCTCTAGTTACAGAGGTATCAACATACTCCGTGGCAGATCTGCACTCAAGTCTGATTTTTATTAGCCTAAATAAACAGTTTTTGCAACATTTAACTTTTTGAATAAAGTTCAGTAAAGATTTAATGTACTGATGAGCTGTAACAACTTCATTTTTATAGAGGATTTCATCATTTCTACCATTACTGGCAAAACAGCTTTACAAATTCATAGAAAAACTCTGCTTTAATGTTCCCCGATCCTTTTGCAATTTGATCCAATATCAACCTTCACTGATAGGTGACGGCTCTTTTAAGCCTCTTTTACCTACTATCGGTCGTTTCCAATTACAATTGAGCCCTGCTTCAATGTGGGTGGGGTCATTATCAAAGGTGGCCATAAAGCCCCATGACATCATTTGTATGCAACACAAACGATTACTCCATCTAGCTCCCTCTGGATTCTGTCGTCAGCCACCAGGCACAAAAGCATCTGCAGCGTGTGCAGCATTTCCCTCGCTGCCAGGTTTCAAAAACAGAAGCTTTATAGTTCTTGTGAAAGAATTACAGAGCTCATGATATCTTCGGGCAGACCTAGTGCAGTTCACTGTTATCTGAGTATGAGGGTGGACCACTGCATTGTGGTCAGCCAAAAAACTTTTCAGCCCACCCTCATAGATTTGTTTTATTTAATTAATTTAGTTTATTTTTAGGACTGTGTGCCCCTTGAAACATGGCTCTGCAGACCAACTTGTTTTTGGGTAGTATGAATTATTATTGGGGATAAAGTCTAGTTGAGTGGGCTCTGTCTACAAAAGTGTTATTTTAGCAGAAGTTTTAATTGGAGGAAGATCTATTATTTACTATGGCTGTCAGAATTGTTTTATGGGTTTTGAATTTATCTTTGGCCCTTTTCGGCTTTATTGACAGATGTACAGTGAAGAGAGACAGGGAAGCGGGGAGAAGAGTCGGGGAAGACACGTGACATATGGCGGCATGGCATGATTGGGACTTGATCCAGCGCCAGCCGCATTGCCAAGGGGCAATTGTGGTCACCTGCTCACACCATACGCTACCCTGGCGCCGCCTGTCAGAATTGTAAGTCACTCCGGTGACATGTGTTTCTTTAGCATGTGAGAAAGAAGTTAGCAACAAGCCCGGAGGTGATTGGTCTGTGATAAGGTTTCAGGGGACCACCCTTTATGCAAATTGTGAGGGGTCAAAGGCAAGTAGGCAGAGTTATCATCTTCAGGTTATATACAGTCGCGCCTGCTCTTTGTCTCACTCTTCTCTTCCGGTCTCTGCATCTGTCCCTGTTTCACTCTTTCCTTTCCTTCTTTCCTCTTCTTCTCTGTGTATTCTCGGCTTATCTCTGTTACTGTCTGTGTCCTGGGCTTTGTCTGTGTTTTGTGTAACCAATATATCTAACAGCTTGCGCTGGATCCTGCTCATCCCAGTGATTTTTTTTTTTTTTTAGAAACTTTGGTTTTAACTGTATTTTACACAGGACTGAATGACCCTTCATTACGGCCAAAAAGAAACTCAGAGACCCCTAAAATCACAACCCAACATGATCCAGTAACATAAAATTAAGTGTTTCCAGTGTAAGGAAACTGGCAGACACCTGACACATGTCTTACTGTTCAGAGTCAGGAAGATGGAGGCTAAAGAGTTTATTCTGAGCTGATAATAAATCCACGCAATTGCTGCTTCAGTTCTTGTATATTAACAAAAAGGCTTGTGTTACTTGGAAAAAGTAAACTCATGTCTTGTGATTTAACTGTTATTTCAGTGTCTGCAAAAATATAAATTTCTGCAAATAAACTGTTCCTACTGTGAGCTTTGATAGCGACTTTATAAATGTGTAAATGAAACTGAGTATCAGTTAGCTGGCAGGAGAGATGTCAGAAAAAAGCTCCAAGAGTTTGTTGAAGGAAACCTGCCAACGAGGAGGTTAAGTTCACAGTGTTTTATCCCAGTAAGTTAACTCCCTTTCAGAATTGTTAGCTAAAACTGCCACCTGAAATAGGGCCCTGCTGCTGTGCTGCATGTCTCATTTAGTGGATAAATGGTTAATTGTACGAATGTGTCAGCTCACCCTGATTTTGGGAGCAGGCCTCTCCCCAGCCTCTAACTGCTGTTTGAGGTGGTTGACCTCCTGAGCCAAAACCTTCCTGTCATCCAGCAGATCATTAAGATGGCGTCTGGCCTCCTCTGTGCTAACCATCACCTCCACTTCATTGAGAAGCCATGTCTGATGACATAAAAGCAAAAGGTTTCATATTGTCAAACTGTTAGTTTGAATTATCTCTAATGCAAAAGCATATTTCAAAAATATTTGTGACCATTTCTCAAAAACCATGCTTTTAACCTTCACTCTTGCAGCTGCTCCTTCTATGCATCTGTTCTGGGCATCTTTGCGTTTCTCCGCTACTTCACTTCTCTTCTGTAGAGCATCTTTTAATCTCTTGTTTGCAGCTGCAGCCTTCAAGATAGAAAAAGAGCTTGTCATAAGCAGCTGCAAAACTCTTCCAGGATCCTTCAACCCCATGAAACGACACAGATTTCATGGACGCTAACGGAACAAAAAAACTGCAACAGCAACACCAAAGGGCATACCTCTTCGGTTTTACGACGCAAGACATTGGCTTGTTTCTGAAAATCCCTCTCGAGCTTAAGCAACTCATACTGGCGTTTCCGATCCTGTGAAAAATACAAAATAAACTGTACGCTTAAAGAAACAAGAACATACAGAATGAACAGGTTTTTGGAAAGAAAAATATTTTACAAGAGTGTGTCACAAGTGAAGTCATCCCTGTTAGTAAAAGTTTTATCTTCACATACCTTCTCCTTCAGCTGCAGTACCTCCCTGTCCTTCTTGTTCTTCCACTGTCTGAATTTTTCTGAGTCCTCTCTCATCTGCCGCATTAGCTGCGTACGTTGGGTCTTCATAGCCTGTGGGAACACACTGCATCTGTAGCTACTCATATACTTAAAAAAGAAGCAAAACTCAGTTCACAGGATGGTGCTGTGTGATTAAAAAGTGTCTACGCTGCATCCTCACAATGTGCCATATACTGTAGAAGAGAAAGCTGTTACTTTACAATAAATATAATATAAAAACCATCACATCTAATATTACTGAGGTGGCTTGTTGATCCAAAAATAGACTACTCTGTTCTATGCGGGCAACATTATGACTAACATGTTTAGGCCATCATCACATTGTCTTAGTCTCTGAAAATGAAAATGTTCTGAAATGTAGGCTCATTAGTTGTTTTAATGAAACCTCTGCCAGGGCTGTTCAACAACAGCAAAAGTCATAACTGTCCCATAGGAGCAGTTGTTTTTGACCATGAAGCTGATCTCCTGAAGGCAACCGCCGGCCTGCAGCCCTAACTGCAGGAAGTCTGCGAGTGCAGACGGAGGCAACAGAGGCCCAGGAAGCAGCAGGCTCTCGTGTTTCAGGAGACCTGTGTGATCTGCAGACAAAATTAATGATCCTTCTAAAGGTTCACATCTTGTGATCTTGCTACTATTTTAGCTTCCTCTAGATAGGTCTTATTGAACAAAGGCTCTCTTTCTGTCATCCTGGCTCAAACTGACTAAACTGAGGGAGTCTGAGATTTGATTGAGGGCAAAAGTAAAGCATTCTGCTCTAAAGAAGAAGAAGAAGAAGAAGAAGAAGAAATACTTGATCCCTCCCAAAAAATAGGTAAAAAAAGGAAAACAGCTTTGAAATAAAGACTGGGGAAGCTTGGAAAAGTTATTAAAAAAGAAATTATAGTACAGAAGGAGCTCAAATACAATAAAGTGAAGAACTGAATAAATCACAATCTAAATATGATAGAACAGTGAGCTTAAATCTACAATAAATGCAGGTACTGCATAAAGGGCAGAATCAAAGCTTTAAAAAACAAAAACAAAATCTCAATTATTTTATTTTCATAATTGCTGAAAGCCAAAAAGATCAATAAAATGAAATCGTTGAGCCCTACTCCTGCCTTCACAAGACATTCACTCGGTGTTAGACTAAGCATTTTAACTCTGGTCTATATCACACCACAAAATATTTAATACGCATCTTATCATTAAAGGAAAATAAATCGTTACCTGTATTTCCTCATTGAGCTTGCTAACTTTCTGAACAGATGACTCTTTGAGTTTCAACAGTTTGGACTGCTCGAGAAGTTTTTTCTTCATGTCTACCAGCTGACCCTCAAGCTCCTGCAGTCTCTTCCTCCGTTGCTCACTAAGCCTAGACAAGCATGGCGGATGTCATGTCAGGTATAAGATCTGGCATGTATATTACTAAAGGCACCAAAACAAAGGAAAGGTTTTCCTACTTAGCCTGGTTGGTGTCTTTCTTTGCAGACTGAAGAGCCAAAACGAGCTCCTCTTTCTCTTTCTGCAGCGAATCCACAGCAGACTGTAGAGTTTGTACATTTTTCTAGAAGACAACACGGATTAAAATGAGTCTACCATTTCATGTCATTTTGAAATATGGCTTACACTCATTTGCATTACACTATGAGAT